>JAPYYV010017406.1:0-19468 GCA_030522625.1 Copidosoma aretas | reverse complement strand
TTTTTTTTCTTTTTTTTTTTTTTTTTTTTTTTTTTTTCCATATAAATTCGTTCACTCGCATCTCTCGTCGAACATACGAGTGTTGGGGTGGTTGCGCATCTTTCAAGATGCCGATCACGAAAGGGATGATCGTTCGTGCTCGTACACTGCTATTAACATCGATTTTTAAAATCTCTCTGCGTATATACTTGGCCATTATTTTCACCGGCGTTTTCACTTTCGACGAGAACGCACGCGATTCATCATAGAAATACTTTAAATACGGTGAACGAGAAAATGGAAAAAAGAAAAATAGTCTTCTCCCGAGCGTCCTTGGCGATGATGATTATATATGTGTATTCGTTCGGGTTCTGGAAAAAAGCGGAAAAATCGAAAGCCCGCGCGCAAGTATACCCGCCGATCCTGAAAGTTAAGCGAGACGGTTTAACGATCTTTCCGCTCGGTTGCGCGCACGAAACGATCTCGATATATATATATGTATGTATATATACCTACCTGCACACCGAAGGATAATATAAACCATAAAAAGGAAGAAGACCAGAGCAGGGAGGAGAAAAAGGCGGGGGGGGGGGGGGGGAGGATATGTGTGTAAGCAAAAGTGGAAATGATCGGTCGGAGAGCGTCGTCCTCGCTTTGCTCGTGTTCATCCCTGTACTTACTTTTATCATGCACGTATATATTTACGCGCGCGGGATTATGCTGAGCGCGCGGACTAATGAGGGCTCGTCATGAAGGGCCGCGACTTCCGATTGCTTTCGCGTCGCGTCTTGCGTATATATACATATATGTATGCAATACAAGGCACAAGACGAGTGCCTATATGTATACATACACGTTCGAAGGTGCGTGTATAATTTCGCTCCCTTATCCCTCTTCTTTGCACGTGCAGTATTATTATTATTATTATCATACCGTCTCTCGGTTGGCTGCTGTGCATATTTCACCTTCGTTTTTCTGCATCCTCTCTCTCTCTCTCTCTCTGTCTCCTTCTTTTTTCGATCCCTCTTTGTTTTTGTACTGCACGTATGATATGCCTCCGCTGTAGAAAGAGTCCAGCCTTTTGAATGGCGCGGGGCCAATTTTACGCGCTAAACTGCAGCGCAAACGCTACTCATATACAACAACGCGGTTTTTTTTTCGTTGTTTTTTTTTGTTTCCAATTTTCTGAAGCAGCGAACCAAGGATGTCGCATCGATCATCATCGACGGTCTGGCCTGGATCGAGCAGTGCATAGCTTGTACTTGGATTTTGTTGTTCCGCCAAATCGCGCTCTGCACTTTTAACGCGGCGTTCCCCCCGGCGCGATCCCGCAGCTCGCCCGTATCCCTCCTCTCTGCACGAGGCGGCCGTTGGCCCCGCATTTACATATTATCATGCACAGGGTGGATGTACGTATGTATACTATATCTTGCATCCTACCGGTCAGAACTCGGTGATGCTGGAAGTCGGGCGAGGGGCAAAGGGGATCCCCGTATGCACAGCTCCTCGCGTTTTCCCTCCCCATCCCTTTCCGCGATTCGATCGGTTCCTTTTGGCCGCGCTGCTTCTGTGGTATTCACGCGGGGGAGGAGACGGGGGAGGAGCCGCCGCCGATCTTCTCCCTCTGCCTTTGTTCCGCCGATCTTCCGCGCGCCGCGGGCACGATGCTCGTTTTCCTCCCTGCACACCCGCTGACTATAATATCCATACACTTGCGTACGGCTACTGTCGCTCGCGATGCTGCAGCTGTGCATCCCCGATGATTATGGCGCTTTTCGTTTTTTGCGTGCGCTGCAGCTGATGCGAGGCGAGCCGTGGGGGGCTGAAGATGGATCAGCTACGCAGGTATACGCGCGCTTGTGTACCGATCTCCGGTTTTGTTTTCCTTTCTTCCCTCGCGGCACCGGTGTTCGATAAACGCACGGACCCAAGCGCCGGACGACCGCGCACAAGTAGATACAGCATCATAATAATGCGATCAAACGACGCACGAGTAAGAACGACGACGCCGTTTTTTCACTCGCTCCCCTTGCTTCATCCCGCTGCAGCCCTCGAAATGGTGGGACCCCAGAAGCGCCTGATCGCCGGCGTGGGGTGTCAGCTGTTCTTCACGACCGGCTACATAATGACCGCCGGTTTCGCCTACTTCATCACCGACTGGAGGATGCTGCAGCTCGCTCTCACGCTCCCGAGCGTGGCCTTTCTTCTGTACTGGTGGTGAGTGCTGAACCCTGTTTTATTGTTGGATTTTTTTTTGTATCCTTTTCATCGGTCTTCCATCATCGAAAGGATACATGCACTTTGGCATCGATCTCGTTTAGGGACACTATTGTTGGGTTGTTTGCTCGTCGCCGGTTTTTGGGGTCGAGGGTAACACACGAGAGCCGTAATTTCATGGGTGCCGTTTGCACAAAATTGTTGCAACTAACTAACGGTTCGGCCGTGAGGATGCAAAGTAGCGCAGCAGCACTGCTCGGCGGTGTGTGTGTTTTTTTGCCCAATTAGTTGTTGTACCGTGCGCGCGGAATTGAGGGAGGGAGAGAGAGGAACCGTTCCCTCCCTCTCGTCGAAACGGCAGGTGTATATACGTACTTGAGCACACACTACACGGCGCCTCTGCGGTATATATATGTATATATAACGGGACTCGCGCGCGTGTGATACTGTGATGTACAACACGAGGGCAAACTGTGATGATAAATTACGGGAAATGAGCTTGTAATGCATCGAGCCGGCCGTGTTTTCGGGAACGAGTGCCATCCCGAACTTTATAACATGCACGATGTAGCGCCAGGTGTGATCGATGCTGTGATGAAAATAAGAATGGAAAAAAAAATGGCACGACTGAAAAAAATACATGCACATGATGATGATGATTAAAAACAATGAAACACGCGAACGACCGAATTAGGTTCATTCCCGAGTCGGCGAGGTGGCTGCTGACGAAGGGCCGGTCCAGGGAGGCGAGGGAGCTCCTGCGGAAGGCCGCGCGGGAGAACGGAGTGGAGATAGCCGAGGACGCGCTCGTCGCGCTCCTGGACGAGAAGAACTCCGACAGCACGCCCGACGTCGGCGAGCCGTCCATCCTCGACCTGTTCAAGTACCCGAACCTACGGAGGAAGAGCATGCTGCTGTTCTTCAATTGGTATGACGATCGAGCGCGCTATTTCCTTCCGATTGCGGACATTTTGTCCAAGGGGCACTCGCGATTGGATGTGACATTGAAATGCTACGTATTATACATGCATCATATAAATAGGCCGACGAGGACGATGTGCTGGCGCCGCCACGGGACATAAATATATCCTTTATCGGGAGCGAGTGTATTGATACGACGCCCGAGTCCGCAAAGTCCGAGAGCATGCGATATCTTAATTATAACACTCAGGTGCGTGCGCTGGTCTCTTTTTCTCCCGTGATTTATTCATCCCGTAACTGCGTTCGCGCCAACGTGGATTCTTGTATACTCACCGAGGGGATATGGTGTTTTTTTTTTTTTTTTTTTCCAAAGACCCAGATTTAATGGATATTAATGGCTGATGACGCAATCATCCGCGAAATATATGTACAACGACCGCGTTAAATCGCCAACTGCCAAGAAGGGGTCTGCGCGCTTCTGAAATTTTTTTTTGCACCTTCTCTTCCGATCCAACGAGTTGTATCTTATTGAACAATAATGATAATAATAATGCAATCAACGATACAAAACCAACAGGCTGGTGAACAGCGGGACGTACTACGGGCTCTCGTGGAACGCGGCGAGCCTCGGCGGCAATTATTACATGAATTTCGTCATGTCGGGACTGGTCGAGGTGCCGGCCTTCACCTTTCTCATATTCACGCTCAACCGCTGGGGCAGAAAGTTCATACTCTGCGGCTGCATGATAGCGTCCGGCCTGGCTCTCTTGGCCATGCTATTTATACCGACCGGTAAGAGCTGTAATCTGTTATATATACGTATATGTACGTACATATGCATATTATACACGCATATACGTGCAATCATTTTCTTCGTTCTCTGCTTCCTCTTTCTTGCCGATGGTTAATTGTTCCGCTTGATGTACCCCCTGCAGTATAAAACGAGCGCGTTTACATATACTATATGCACACCTCCAATTAAAGGATTCGCTCTGTCGGTCGCTGTATGCTGCCGTCTTTTATTTTTTACAATTATATTACAGCGGCAGCAAAGTCCTGTTTTGTTTACTCGTGCAGCGAGAGTTATATTTATACTCGCGGTACGTAAGGTAGCAGTACCTGGACATTAACATGGGTAATGATGATAACAATGATAAAAATAATTGCGCGTGGCAGACCGATCGTGCGTGAAATTAAAGTAATTGACGAGCGCGATCGTTTGCGCGCGGGATTGAGCCTGTTTTGCCGTGATTCTGATGCTTTTTCAAAGAATACGCGTGACTTAATAACGATGGCGATAACAATAATAATAGCCAGCATATTTATAGAACTGATGTATATTTTTATGATAAAAGAATACTTCGCGCATCGATTCAACAATAGCGAACGAAGGTTCGAGGTGAATTAATCGTGCGAAAGAGCACGGCCGCTTCGAATCTCCGACAATTGTCCCGAATTTATAACCGATTACAATAATACGTTATTACAAAAAAACGTTAACGGGTGTGTTTTTTCCTCCCCCCCCCCCCCCCCCCCCGCCTCCTAAAAATACATGTTGCGCGCAACGACGGGACACCCGCAGATATGATATGGCTTAAGGTGACGTTCGCGATGATGGCGAAGCTCGTGATCACCTCGTCCTACGGCACGATCTACGTCTTCACGGCCGAGCAGTTTCCCACGGTCATCAGAAATGTTGGACTAGGCGCCTGCTCGACCTTTGCCCGTGTGGGGGGAGTCATCGCGCCCTACATCAATTTCTTGGTAAGAACAATCATCGTGTGAAATGCGTGCGTTGTCATATACGTATGGTCCTTCGCTTGATCGACGATTGCGTATTCTTCTTGCCAGGAGATCTACTGGAAGCCGCTGCCTTTCTTGATCTTCGGATTCTGTTCGTTGATCGGCGGCGCACTGTCGCTCCTTCTGCCGGAGACGCTCAACAAAAAGTTGCCCGAGACCATTCAAGACGGCGAGGCTTTCGGAAAGTGAGTATATACCGGGGCAATCCCAGTTTTCATCAGATTTTATTGCTTCGAATGTTTTTGAGCGATCCAATTAATTTTTAACTTGCATCCGTATATCTGTCTCTTCCAGGCGAAAGAAGAAGACGAAAGGCCTGGAAGAAACGAATGGTCTGGAGATTAACAACGTCAAGGACATCAAATCGTAATGGATTCGTTTCGGGTGTCAATCCGGTCGGATGGTGATTGTCGTCTCGATCCAAAAATCAACTAGGCCAATTGAACAGTTGCTGCTGCGACGACGATGGGGTACCTTCATCGGTCGTTTTCATTTGTGTTGTGCACGGGACGTGTTAGTTAGTATATATGTGTATTTGATGATGGATCTAATTTTAACGATTACGGTCCACCAAATACGTGAATTAATATACATACATGTATCTACATATATATATATATATGTATATATATATATATATATATATGATAGGATATGGTTGCAGACGTAGTTGATTACAAAGTATTTTAGTGCTACAAGAGGAGAACAGAACTTTTTTATCTATTTTTTCATGACAAGAATGTTTGATGGTGTATCTCAAATGTTTAATGGTTGAGTGAATTGCCATTTCTTAGAAGCGAGAGCTTTGGCTCGGATTTTGCTCTTTGTCATAAAAAACTACTTTTAATTAAATGTAAGTCAAGCGTTACCATCAAGTTTAAAATACATTTCTTTTTATATTCATCATCGCCCCCTAAGGGGCTCAGACATGGCGTTTCGACAACCATTGTTGTATTACGCCATACGGTATACATATAGCACCCTGGGAAAAAACTTTTTCATTTTTTGAAAAAATCTTTGCCCAGAGTGGGAATCGAACCCGGCCATCAAGATCAGCAGGCAGACACTCTACCTACTGAACCATCACGCGGCTTTAAAATACATTTTTATCCATGAGTGTTAAGATTGGATATATTACCAAATGGTTGTGCAAAGTGAAAAAAAATGATTAACACATAAGTTACGACGTACACATATTTGTCACCAATGTAAAGTTTATTTTAAAATTTCTAGTTTTTATAAGACTGACCGATACGCACAAGATGGATTATGTGAATTTTGCAACAAAAATGCTGGATAAGCGTCGGAGTTTTAGAGGAAATCCAATTTTGTCCCATGACGCTCATACGTAAATTTTATATGCACAAAACCCTTGTTCGACTAATTACGTTTAGAAAAATTTGCATTTACACCAGAGGATTTATCCATGCATGATTTTGTTTTATTTTGAAGAAATACTTTTGATAAAAATTTATAAATTCACGTATTTAAGCATGCGATAGTAATACATTAACAAATTGTTTAGACATTTTTTAAAAATTTGTATACATCTATTTGAATAAAAAGATATAAAATAAGTTAATTTTTTCTGCTCATCAAAGTAAATTGGTCTTTAAAAATTTGGGGTAAATCTTGTAAGTCACTTTGTGTTTGAAAATGTTACCGACGTTACGGTAAGCTGCTTAAAAATTATTTATCTGATCTTTAACTCTTTCGTCTCAACAACGTTTGTCGATGCATCGTTGTCTCTAACAATAGTATAAACAACTGACAACTTTTTCGGGATGCAACTTTTTTGGGAACATGACATTATGTATAGCATAATGTGCAACTGCTTTTGCTCAGTACCTTGCGGTATTTTAATCGACAGTGGAGTCGTTAAATCACCATTTTCTAAAGCTTTCCAGTCAGCGGACGGTAGTTTCAAGGACCACTTCTGAGGGGCTTCTGTATTCAGCTTTAGATCGCTATCAAACGTAGGAGTGAAAGATACAGAAATTTCCGAACTCTTGGTACTAACTTTAGATGTGAAGTTGTACGTGTATTCGCCTTTATTCCACGCTTCAGCAGGAAGATCAACGGGAACCTGTAGAAAAATTACGAGCCCCATCGTTAATTACTCAGTATTATTTTCTCGGGAAAAGTTTGTTATGAGACAAGTATACTCACTACATGTATTTTTTCGACGTTACTCAAGTCAATCGCTTTGATGCAATGATTATTCGTATCAGCAACGTACAAAGTTTTTCCATCGCTGCTCACAGCCAATCCACTTGGCTCGTCGAACTGAAAGATATTATTCTCTTCTGAAGGCCTGTCTGTTTTCTGAACAGCTTTGATTAAACTTTTCATGCTAAAAGAGCTTACAGCGTTACTTTTCGATGGTTTTCCGTGACCGCAAAGCGTCACGCAATTACCCTCGCTATCTGTCTTCTTTATTTTATGATTGTAAGTATCTGCTATGTAAATCATCATATCAGAACTGTTCCAAGCTACTCCTAATGGATGCTGTAATTTTGCGCTGTACTTTTTACCATCTTCATCGCCAAAGCAGTGTAAATTCTGAAATCATAGGCAAACGTCATAAATTTGCTAATATTTTCTAGAGAGTGATAATATTTTTTTTTATGTTTCCTACTGATGGATTATTATCCGCTCCGCAGACGGGTAAGACTTTTCCGTCATCAAGGCAAACTCTTCTGACTGTGCTGCTTTCACTGTCGGCAAAAAAGATGGATTTCAACTCCGGAGCCACTGCGAGTCCAGACGGTTGAGCTAAGCTGGCGGCGTGAGGATACGAATTATTTTTGTTTGCTTCTCTTCCATTTCCAACTATATTGGCGCAAGTTCCAGCTTTATACAGTCTGTTCGACAAATTTAATAAAATTAACAGTTGAGAAGAACTATTTTTCCCAATCACTCTGATCTATAGAGACTTAGTATCAAAATAAAAAACATTCTTACTTTTTTTTCCACCAAATAGTGTCTTCTAAAAATAATGCCCAAATTTGATGCGTGCCTGCAATGGCTATTAAAATAAGTGGAACTGTTTTCCCATTCTGCTCATGGTCATAAATGGCAACGTCCCATGGAGACGATAATTCTTGCTCTTTTCCCATTTTACCTCCTATGTAATCACGACCTTGCATTCCAGTTCCAACAACAGTAGTTACGATTTTTTCTTTCAAATTTATCTGTAAATTACGTTGGTAAAGTGCATATCAAAATAACAAAATTTTTACTCTTGTGGGTCAACTTACTTTTCTGATCGCGTGGTTTTCATTATCAGCCACGAAAATATCGTCGTTGAGTACACATACACCTTGAGGAGCATTGAATCTGGCATTTTCAAAGGACCCGTCCTTGAAGCCAGAAGAATATCCACCAATTACGTACTCGACTTTACCATTTTTTTCCATGACTAAAATACGATTATTACCAGAATCAGAAACAACTAATTTTTCTTCTGATCCTGATTTAAAAACATGTAATTTTCCAGGAAACAGTAAGTAGCCTCTGTTCATTGGTAAAATATGCTGTGCTAGTTTGATGGGAATAGTTTCACTGGATATCTGTCTCTGTGATTTAAAGTATTTTAATGCAACTCTGGTATATAAAAATAGTTCTTCCCTATGACCCTCTCCCACCAAAACAAAGAGCGGCTGCCCCTTAGGACCTGAAATTTCAGTTAGTAAACTATCTCTTATTGTTTATACAGAATCTCATTAATTTAAAAAAACGAGTTTCTGAACATACCTAGCATGACTAAACTTGGCCAACAGACAATACCAATATCACGCCACATGGAGAGCTTGGCATCATTAACAACTGGATGTCCTATGTTATACCTTTGCACCGCTGACAATATTTTGCTGGAATCACGCTCATTGGCGAACTTTGCGCTGTGGACGCCAACCTGAGATTTTCGTTACTGATTGAAAAGGATTTACGAATTTTAAAACAAATACTAAATTTTCAAACATTCAATACTAACAACCACCATGCCATCTTGAACAGAAAATTTGTTCTCCAAGGCATCTAAGTCTGGTAATATGTGCATGCAATTAATGCAGCAATAAGTGAAAAAATCCAGCAGTACAATTTTGCCAGAAAGGTGTTTATATACAGACAGGCTCTCAGAAACATTGAACCACTCCAAACCTATGAATCGTTAGAAATTAATTTGTAAAAATAATGTAAAATCAAAGGAAAACACGTGTTAATCGAAGAAAAAAAATGAATGATGAACCGAAGTGATTTATTACATGATATTAAAAACAGTATAGAAACATAAATTAAGTGTTAAGAGATTCTTAGGGCATAAAACATAAAATAAAGCTTATGACTAAACGAATCATTCGTCCTTTAAGGGTAATCCGAACTCTTTGTGCAAACTAGACACAGTAACTCCTCTCATGGTAGCCAGTGCACCCAAAACCTCTTGGGTCGCGTCCTTAATATTATTATAATCGTGTAGCAGCTCCATGATCTCCTTCATGGAGTCCTGCAGTTCCGAATTTTTTTTCAAACTAGCCAGTTCAGTCTCCAAAGATTCTTTAACTTCCAACAGATTGGCATACTCCTGCTTCTCACCGTCTGTCAGAGCTTTGGTCTCTTTCAAAGGTGTCTTGTTTTTCGTTGACAGCCCCTCGTGACAATGACCCAACATTATTATTAGCGGGTTAACAAAAAATCAGTGTACCTGCAAAAATAAATCAACCTTCTTTTCATTCGACTTCACTGGCTTATAAATGCATACACCTTGTAAATCAATTAGCGAAATTCTCCTCCGCAACATAACCTCGACCCGAATTCAAGAGAACCCTCGACGATAACTTCCTTGAGTAAAAAAAAATCGCTCACCTTTGCCGAAATCGCTGACCTGAAGGCCGGTGTCCGCGTAAGCCTTGACGTGCTTGAGCACGATATCCTCCTTCTCCTGGTCGTCCCTGGCCGCGCTGACAACCCTACGCAGCTCGATGCAGATTTGCGTCAAATCCTCGACGATGCTCCTTACGCTCATCGTTGTCCCTCTCTTGTTGTTGAAAACAAAGCGACGACCGTCCGCAGATTGTCTCGCGGCGATGAGTGCGATGACTCGTTTTATTAAATATTAGAATTAAGGCACATACGACACGACGACGACGGCGATCGTACTTATAGCAGCGAAAGTGTTGTGGTTTGTTCGGTGGACAGGAGTAAACAAGACGCGTCGGATGAGTCCGATTTTCGAGTACATTATTTTCTCCTCAAGAAAGTGGACCGTTGTTGGAGTTTACGTCTTGTTTCACGCGAGGCTGCTGCGAAAATGTTTACATTTTTGCAATGATTATTTGTATTTGCATTTTTGTTAAATCTTCAAAGGTGAATCTACCTTGCCGGTTTGTATTAATAAATATTTACGTGCGTATGCAGACGACAGAAATTCCCATGTGAAACATATATATTATACTCGTGTATTTTTTTATATATATTATATACATTGTATATAAGTAAGTACATACATACGCATGCATGTGCATCATTATTTTTGGAGCAGAGTAACTCTCCGCGTTATGTGATAAGATATTATTCGGATCGGTATACGGTGGGTTTCCCACGATCCCACCAAAGAGTGTTCTGTTCAGTTAGTGAAAGTGATCGGTTCGATTCACTCTCTGCGGCTTGGTTTTTAATAGTTTTTAATGTGTCCAAACAATCGGAAAGTGTACGTAAATATTTAAAAACGGTCTACACTCCACTGTGTTTTCTCTAGTCAGATTTTTTTTTTTTTCGTTGTCGAGGTGAAGTACTGTTATTACACGCCTCGCAATATATCGAGAAATCGAAGAAAACAAGGTTCTTAAAAAAAAAAAAAAATTTATTAAAATAAAAAAAGAAAAAAAAAAAAAAAAAAAAAAAAAAAAAAAAAAAAAAAAAAAAACCCGACACTATGATGAGTCATTTTTCATTGTATATATACCAATAGGACTCCTTCTTCCAGCAAAATGATGAGCAATGGTAGTAATAGATCTGATTCCAACACTGATCATATTCCATTGGACATGAGCCAGCGGATCATTTTCATGGAGCAGGAAAATTATCCTGCTTATTCGGTGAATATCTCGTATTTTTAACATTTTTCATGTGAATACAATGTTAGGGTTTTTTTTTTTTTTTTTTTTTTTTTTTCTAGGAAACAAATATTGCATATGAATCACATAATGGAGATGAAGATGGATCTGTTGATTTTGTATTGGTCTATCTCGGTAACGGTCACCCTGTTCAGACACGGAAAAGAGAAGCGTTTGAGAAGAGCCTTGTAGATCAAGGATTGCACTTACAATACGAGCAAAATCGTCAATTATGTTTTGTTAAAATTCAAGCTCCTAAAGTAATATTTTAAACCGAATTATCTTGATACATGCATGGATAATAATTTGAAATTGTGTTATCATAGGAAGTTTTATGTAGATATTGTGAAATCATGAAACTAAAAATGCCAATAAAACCACTGCCTGATAAGACTAGTGTTGAAGAAAGTGATCTATTTGATGATGCTAGATCATGGTTCATCAGATTTTTCAGTTTTGCACAATTAGACAAAAAAAAGTTTCCTCCTGTAGAGTATCAACTTGCTGCGGAATACTCCAGAGACAAAGACTATTTGTATGTATCACTAAAATTTATTCGTATATTTTTACGCTGTAGCAGTAACTGGAAAATAATTTTCGTTGAAAAAAAGATTCGATACCAAGGATACAAATTTTTTTCCTATGCACATACGTGTGATGATTGTGTATTTTATTCTGGAAAGGCAATGTGAAGGCATTCAGCGTTTGTTGGACGCAGGTGTTTATTCCGCTGCATATCCATTGCATGATGTAAGCTTTTGAGATTTATTAATATATTGATTAGATATTCGTTCATACACTCATTTAGTTAATGATCCTTCATTCATTTAATTGATTTATAATTTTAATGGTTTTCATATTCGAATTACACATCGTATCTATAATGAATTAATTAACATTTCAAGGGAACAACCAAGCAGGATGGGAGTATCAGAAAGTTACTTATAGATGAATGGGCTGCGACTAGTAAATGGGTGAAATTGCAGCCATTAGATACTATTAGAGAATATTTCGGAGCTAATTTTGCAATGTATTTCGCATGGCTCGGATTTTATACATACATGCTTATTCCAGCCAGCATTGCTGGCCTATTGTGTTTTCTTTACGGTAACATTTATTCATTTATCTCTTACATCCACGAGATTGAATACTTTAAAGTATGACGTTACAACAGGATTAGCAACGATGAATTCAAATCGTATGGCCGCGGATGCGTGCAGCGAATGGGCCAGCAAAACGATAATGTGCCCGCAGTGCGATCGAAACTGTGATTTTTGGAGATTAAAAGAGACTTGTTTATTAACAACCCTAACTTATTTATTCGACAACCCTGGGATGGTCTACTTTGCGGCCTTTATGTCGGTCTGGTCGGTCCTCTATCTAGAATTGTGGAAGAGAAGAGCGGCAAATTTAAGTTATCGATGGGGTCTTGTTGGGTGGGATAGATCTGCTGATCACTCTCGACCCCAGTATATGTCCACTCTTTCTCATGCTAAGTTACTGAAAGTCAAAGAGAAGGTATATCATGATGTCAACGATAATATACACATATAATTCAGCCAAATCAAGTAACGAATGCAAATGATGTGTAATTACCATCAGATGAACCCGGTTACGAGAGTCAAAGAGCTGCATGTGAGTTTTTGGAAAGTCCGAGTACCAGCGACGTTTTTTAGCTTTTCCGTAGTTCTGCTGCTTATTGTTGTTGCTCTCGCAGCGGTTTTTGCTGTTGTTCTGTACAGAATGGCAAGCATAACTTCGAACTCACTCTTCGGGCACGAAGTCAACTCGCAGAATTACAAAACGTTCACGTTGCCGGCTATCGCGGCCGGAATCAATCTAGTAAATTATGACAGCTTTGTTTTTAAACAAAATTTTGAAAAAACGATTAAAAAACAATCGATCACGCTTCATCGATATATTTATTTTATTGACAGGTATGCATTATAGTTTTAAATTATTTTTACGACTGGCTCGCCGTGTATCTCACGGAAATGGAATTTTTGAGAACCCAAGCTGAGTTTGACGATAGCCTCACCCTCAAAGTTTATTTATTCCAATTCATTAATTACTACGCTTCAATATTTTACGTTGCCTTTTTAAAAGGCAAATTTATTGGATACCCTAAAAAGTACAATAAGATACTTGGGCATAGGTAAGGTATATTCTCAAACGGCTGAATTAATTACTCTATTTATCTCTCTGTCAAATGGATAAAAAAAGAACTAACGAAATTACAGACAAGAAGAGTGTGCGCCGGGAGGATGCCTCATGGAATTGTCCATTCAGTTGGCAATAATTATGATTGGAAAGCAAGTCCTGTACACTTGTATGGAGATGGTCCTACCGATCCTGTACAAGTACTGGGCACTATTTCGCATTCACGTTGGGTTAAAACAAAGAGATGCGATCATCGCTCGTACTCAATGGATAAGAGATTTAAAACTTCTAGATTGGAGTAAGTATTTTAAAAAATTAGCTAAAAATAAAAATGTTTCATCAATTTGACGTTATTATTATTATTTTTCAGGTCCCAGAGGATTATACGACGAGTATTTAGAAATGGTCATCCAATTTGGCTTTATAACGCTTTTTGTAGTCGCTTTTCCACTAGCACCACTTTTCGCCTTGGCAAATAACGTATTTGAAATGCGTTTGGACGCTGCCAAGTTTTTGCGACACTACCGCAGACCTGTGCCTCGTAGAGCTAGGGATATCGGAATATGGGGACGCATCCTGGATGCACTGGCTCGCATATCCGTCATTACAAACGTGAGTATATATAGCTTGTCACGCGCATAGGTAATTATTGTTCTGTAGATGATTGATTTACGTACTTGCAGAGTTTTAATATTGTGCAAATGAATAGTTGCATCGAGTACTGCTACAGCTGTTTAGTTTTGTTTCCTTGTAAATATATTTCCCGTATTTTATTTTAGGGTTTCATAATAGCATTTTCCTCGACATTCATACCTCGCCTTGTGTACATGCATGTAGTTAGTCAAAATAAAACGGACGTGGGATTTTTAAACCACAGCCTTGCTATTTTTGATACTAAAGATTTTTCTAATGAAACAGCTCCTGAAAATAGCTTGTTTGAAAATGTAACCATGTGCCGTTATGCAGAGTACCGAAATCCACCAAACCACTTTGAACTGCCTTATAAAAGACCAACAATCTATTGGCACATTCTGACTTTTAGATTAGCTTTCGTCGTAATCTTCCAGGTGAGAAAAAACATTTTATTTTTCCATTTTAGAAGCCTCCATAGCATTTTTGGTAGTCTAAAATTTATTGCACCTCATAATTTTTATGATTTCGCAGAACGTGGTTGGATTAATAACAATGGCTGTGCAGTGGTGCTTGTCAGGTGTACCACGTAAATTAGAACATCAAATTAAGCGTGAAGCCTATCTCACCGAGGAGTTGATAATCAAGCGAGAAGCGGAGAGAGCGAAAAGTAAAATGAAAATTGACGATTCGTCGGTGAATATTAATTGTGATAATATCAGAAAACGTAACAGAAATCGTTACTCTGATACTTCGGAAGACTTGTGAGCAGATACTTGCGGCGATTCCGGTATGAAAGATACGAAATTTTTCATCTATATTTTTAAAAAACAAGTCAAATAATCGTAATTTGTAATTAACAAAAACTCGTTTTTTTCTATATTTATAAATTTACATGGATGTTAAATATTTCTTAAATGAATGTATTTTTATTGAGCGATTTTTCGAAACTACTTTTTGATTTTTTATTCTTATATATATTTACACACCAATCGATTAAATATTTGTTTAATATCATAGATGACTATTGTTACAATTTTTAAGTTTAACTGGCACTTTCTTTTATAAAACTATTTTATCACGCGCATGAATGTGTATGTTAGTATATAGAAAGTACCTTGTAATTTAAATAAATTAGTTATGAAGAAAAAAGTGAATTATATGTTTTTAAGTTTCAGAGCCCCCCTAATGTGTTGCACGCGATTTTTCGTGAGCGGAAATTAAACCCGTTGATATTTTCTATTTTATAAATTAAAATCATTTAATGATGAACAATACTTTATGAGCATTGAAAAATTAAGATCTCAGAAGTGTTTGTAATTAACTAAAAGTTAAGTAATTTTGATGGGTTTCCCTGGCCTCTGCCCCCTCTTATCTTATACTCTTATTACTCGCTCGACTGCTCAAGCCCAGCTGCCCGGCCGATATATATATTATATTCTACATTCTATTCCATATTGCTATTATTCCGTGATGTTCTCTGCAAATTAAGTACGTATAGTTTAACTCGTAGTTTAAAGTAGTGTTGGTAAAATTGTTTCACTAAAACTGGCATTCTAAAGTATAAAATTAAGAGATAGTTGAGTACCTAAGTATGTTGTATGTACTTTATACATCAATTTAAAGCCAAAACACGATTTGAAAAATTTATATTGCCCAGCGCGCGCGGAGTGTTTACGGTTTAGGTTAGGATTGTAGCGCAAAGTTTAAAAATTATACTTCACTACACTTTCATACTCACCTGTTGCATGAACATTTCCAATTTTGCGAATGCAATGAGTGCCGAGCCGATGGTTGAATCTGGTTTACAATTAATTACAAGGCTAATTGATCGACCGTCCGTTCAAGATTTGGACAATGACTTGTTTTTTGAAGGTCTCGAAAATAACGATGTAGTGGAAATCAGAGGAACGATTGGCAGTGGAGTCAATGAATTGTTGTACAAACTAATTGCAAAATGTATTTTGCCCTTCAAGTACAATGGACTGAATATGGAGGTACTTTTCTTAAACACAGAAAATCAGTTCCAAATTTCTGGACTTTACAAAAATGTGCACAATGAGATAGCCGATGTTCAAGGACCTGTCAATGTTGACGAAATAGTGGAAAACTTGTTAAAAAATCTGAATATCACGAGCTGTTACAGTCATCAGCAATTACTGATGACTTTGAGCTCACTGGACAATTTACTGTTGACACATAGAAGAGTGGGTATGATTGTTTTGGACAGTATCAGTGCATATTACTGGCAGAAAAACAATGAGTCCTTTAATTCTTACCTCATAAAACTTCTGAGAATCATAAGAAAAGTTTCTATGGATTTCAAAGTAGTGACATTGTATACAAAACAGTTCGATTTTTCTTCAAAGAAACAGGTTTTGGAATCTTATCAGGGAAAAAAATTAGTTCGCTACGAAATAAGTTTATGCCCTAATGAAAATTTGAACAAGCTTATTTGTAATATCAGGTCAGGACAAGACGATAAAGAAATTTTTTATGAACTGAAGAACTTGGTTTTCACGTTGTTGGAGGTAAGAATAAACAATACTTTTCATAAAATTTATAAAGTATTTATATTTCTTAATAAAATTAGTAAAATATCCAGTGGATTCAACAATCTAGTTCCTCCCAATGTTATCCTACAGTGGGCACCTTTCTTATTCATAATTTCTTTAACAGTCCTAACTTCATCGGGTGTTATTCCTCCAAGCACATAAATTATGACCCATGGATTATCACAGGGATGAGTACTTGATTTGCCTTTTGTTAGGTAACTAAAAAATGTATGATTAGAAATTTTACTCTAATTTTCATGATTTATGAATTTTTCTTATTATTACACACTTCAGGCCTGAAGAAAGTAAAGATGATTTTTGTTGCACCAAATCAGGAATAGTTGCTTTACTTTCATCCAACAAATCTGTAATTACATTTTCTAAAAGACCAACATGTCTTGCCATTTCTCGAGGGTTTGACTTGCTTATAACTTTCCTGCAAAAAAAAATTCATATACAATTTTCATAAATATTTCGTTTCATTAAAGACTTGAATATTCATTATTACTTGTAATTTTTCAATGATTCTCTTTGATGCAGTATTTCATGCAAAATTGTGATTATTTTATCTGTTATTTTGTTTGAAGCTTCTTTTGAAGCCTGCTCGTCAGAAACTCCTATTTAAAAAAATTAAACTCTGTATTTTCATTAATTTGCGAATTATAATGAGATTAAGTTATTCACCCAAAAGTAGCAATGTCTGATAATATGCAGAAAGCTCAATATCCAGATCACTTTCATTACACCATTTTATATCTTCATATATTGCACAAGCTAAAGCGTCCTTCAGTGTTTTTTCTTGTTGTTCAGAAAATTTGATATCAGGACCAGCCATTGCATAGAGATAAATGAGTAGCACTAATAAATTTTCCATTTCTAAGCCCCTTGTTGCTCGTGTTTTTACAATATTACTTAACTATCGCATGAGAAAACATTATTGTCAGAAACAATTTACATCTTTTCAATCAGTTAAAAATAAAGATGAATATGTGTACTTGCGACAAAATACTTGAAGAATCTCCGCTCACAGCTAGATTTTGTAAAATTAATTTTTCCAAACTTATCACAAATTCAATTTGAGCCGTTTTATTTGATTTGAGAGCCTGAACAACTGCAGCAATCAACTGAAGATTTTTATTATTTTTTCTTAACGAATCAATACTTTCTGAATCACGGAATTTTTGAACTCCTTTTTCCAAACTGTGAGCAGTCACCCTTGTAGATATTTTGCTAGTTTTTGGACTGCCTTTACTGGATGACATATCTATTAACATCTTATTTAATGTCAATAAGACATCCTTCTGCTTCTTATCAAAGAGTAAATTCATCAACTCTTCGTTGTTATTTGCCAAGCATCCAGGAACCATGAAAGAAGAAGAACACTCCTGTTTACAAAAAAGTGTGATGCTCAACCATTGCTTGCGTGAATTATACTAATTACAAAAATGATTACCTCCCCCTTGAGACTCAGAGAATGCATATTTACAGCAACATCATTGTAATGATGTGGCAAGTGGGGCAGAGTAGATAAAATTCTACCCAATATTGATTCTGAGTTGTGACTAGTAGCTGTAGATAAATCAAGTGTTCTATCTATTAATATTAATGATACCTTCCTTTGGTCCACTGTATGCTGAAAACAAAAGTAGGTTGATATGTTTACTGGGCCGAAACAAAAATTTCCAAGTTCATTTTAAATTACTTTTCTTCTATTTATGGCTGCAGTAAAATTGTTTAATTTGTTTGCAACATGATTGGCAAGTTTTCCTAGCGAATAAATATCCTCCTGAACATTGTAGTGGGCAAACAGTGTATGAAAAGAACTTATTAAAAATTCAATTTCCAGTACATAATCCTCGATCAATATGTTATCAATAGAAGGCATTAAATTCGAAAAGGGTGGTGTGATAAACACATCTTTCTGCAAACACGCTATAAAAATAGGCTTGAAATACATCGTTATTTGTGAATTCTGAAAATTTATAATTATAATTTTTAATACTTTTGAGGAAATGTGGAAACATAAGTTTTGAAACCATTCAGTTACCTCTAAAAGTGTCTTATCGTTCATCCAATGCATCATATCTCCTTTCAAAGTATCATAACTATTCTCTCTCACTAAATCATCAGAAGCAGTAGAAGTGTAATTTAAGACTTTTTCGTGAGCTGTAAATACAACTAAACACTTTTCAAAATCATTTTTCTCAATAATAACTTTCAATGTTCTTTGGTAAAAAAGTGAGTCCGTCGATGTTGAAATAACGACAGCCTTCTTGGCTCCTTCAGCTTTGAGATTCTATAATCACGTAATAACAATTTTTATGATTCAAAAAAGCTGGGGAAATACAACATCTACTTACACAAAAGTTGTACAGGGACAGTTCATGAATAGAATGAGCACCGGCATCTTTCAAAGTCAAATAAGCCCTGTCCCCTGTGTACCAATGCAGGCACTCCGATGCAGCATGATCTATGTAAACAGCTGCGTCGTTAACCAGCGACAGAACTTCTTTCCAGCAAACACCAGCAAAATCTTGGATATCGCCAAACATTTTTTTTGTTTAAATTTTTTGTTATGTTCGGACCACCTTTAGAATTTTAATTAATCTTTCCTGTTGCTCTGTGAATGTTATTCATTTGAATGTGCAGACAAACACATTTCAGCACTTTTCTAACACTGAGTTGACTGAGTATATTATTTAGTTCAGTCAAACGAATTTTGTAAAATGCAGACAAATAAATAAGAGTTTCTTTCACATTTTGATGGTAAAGTATTAACTTATGTTGTTGACAGGTTAAAACAGCTGAAAAGACGCCAGAACTGCCAGAAGTAAATGAAGGGGGCTAACTCAAGGACCACCTGATGTGTGCAGTGTGCAGTGTACAACCGTCATCACCATCATCACCATACTAAAACGCCGGCAACGCAGGCACTCTGCAAAGTACAACCGGTAACGTAGTATTTTACAAAGAATTAATATTGATAATAGGATTTTCTACCTGTCGGGCACAAAGTGAGGGCCGAAAGTACTTTGAGTGTCTGCGTCACGGGCCGAAAGTAGAATTTTCGGACCGGGCAGAAAGTACTTT
>JAPYYV010017405.1:0-10680 GCA_030522625.1 Copidosoma aretas | reverse complement strand
AGTTATAACTGTTTATTTTGGAATTATGCATTTTTTTAACAATAAATAGAAAAAACATTTGAATTTAGCGGTTTCCGAATTAAGATACCGCTAGTGTACGTAGTTATAAAAAGCTCTGTATCTGAGCTCTCAGCTATTTCTTGAAGAATCAAGTTGAAACTTTGAGGAAAACTTCTTCAAGTCCTAAGGAACAACTTTGTAGCTGGAAGTTATATCTAGCTGAAACTTCCACGCATACTTTTTTACGTTGACGTTTATAAGTTTCATAGTTCTTGCACTACCTATATGTCATTTAATATTTATAAACAATGACAAGTTAAACAAATTTTAATCAGTTTATCGGCAGCACTAAGGTATTCCCCGAGCCTATGCCAAGTTTCAAACGATTTCGATCAAAATTGGCTGAGAAATAGCGGTTTATGTTTTGAAAACCCATTAAATTTGATTTTCCAGAAAGTACCTTTTTTTTTTATCTTTAATATTATCATTTACTTTAAAAAGTTATAAACTTAGGGAAGGTGTAAATTTTTATTCTCTACAGGCTGGTATTTTTTAAAAATCAATTAAAGGACTTTTGAAAATCCCCCCTTGGTCGCGAACTTAAATTCCGTTTGAGCGTCGGGCGAGTTATTCGATCCGGGTCCTCAATTGTTCAAATAATGAGTCAATGTAATTTTTTTGCCTTCTAACCTCAAAATAGCACCTTCGTCGCTTGATTTCAGGTTCTCAGGCAAAAAAATAGTATACGTGACTTGTTCGAAAAGGCTTTTTTACGAACCTCGTAACGGCCCTCACCTTCGGCTCGTGTTGTAAACCTCTCGGCTCGTAAATACAAGCCTTTGCGAACTCGTCCGTAATCTACTATTAATTTTAATTAGTTTTTTTAAGTCATAAATTGAATAAATAAGTATTTATACACGTTTTATTGATCAAAGGAAGCGAATAACATCTACAATTTAACAAAAAAAAATCTTATTACAAACATAACATTTTTATTTTAAAAACGGTTTATGCTACAATTTAAGAAGCATCTCGCGAAACCGCACTGAATTCGATCAATGTGGTACAAGTTTCATCTAATATCTTCGACTAACCGGTAAAGAAAGCTACGGGGGGGGGGGGGGAAGAAAAAGGGTTTCTTTTTCATATTTATATATATATATATATATATAATTATATATATGACAGATCTCATCATGACAGATCTCATCTCGCAGCTGTCATATCAGCAGGGGGCTTGCAAGCTCAGCTGCGACTGCTCCACACCATCCCCTTCAATTCCACTAAGATCCCTCTGTATATAAGTATATGATGCAGTTGCAGCAGCATCGATATCATCTTATCAGTCCCAGTGTCATTTTGTCTTGCTTGTATGTATTCTATTACACACGTCCACCTGAACTGGTTTTTTTTTTTCTTACTGACCCGAAATAAGATTTGCGATTTCCTTGATTCCGCCCCTTTATGTTTACTGTATGTACAGGTGTACAACGTACGTAATATCTACAAGTACTTATACTTGTTGGTACGACTGTAGTTTGACTTCAGATCCACTTCTGTACATGTAGAAAACAAGCTCACACAGCTTAATAACACTCGTAGGTGATAATACGCGTTGTTTTAGCGAAAAAAAGCTCTGGAGTAGCAAAAAATGTGGACCCTTCCAGTGGTAAGGAAAACGACTCTTCTTCAGAATCGTTCCTTATCATTTAAATAAAAACCGTTCAACGATCCGATCGCTGCAGCCCTCGGATGTAGCGTTTTCCCCACAAGTCGTCGACGACGACGGTGCGTTAAAAATCTAAGTACTACTTATAATTCTACGTACTTAGACAAGTGTGCGGCAAGAGATTTTTCGAGCTCGACCGATCGAGCTGATATAACAATATTGTCGCCGAGGCCTGCATTTCAGGCAATAAACGACGCAAAAACGATAGTGGAAAAGCCGTACGCGATAAAAAGAGGGGGGAGCACGAGGGCAGTAAGAGAACCAAATATACAATTCGAAACCCTGTCGCGAATCAATCAGGTGACTGGAAAAAGCTCGTACACCCCCGAAACGAGTCTCTGCGATTTGAATTCCACCGTACATTCACATAATAAGTGTTTTGGGGCAAAATACGTCCGTATGATAATCCAACAAGATGGGCAGTATGAAGTGTATAATACTTTGCCCTTGAGTTTTGTGTGATACAATATTATAATATGTTCTAACCGATAGTCGAGATGTAGGTGTCGTAGTATCTCTCGTCGCAGTAGCGGTGCACGATGCAGGTCTTTCCGACGTTCGAGTCCCCGAGCACCAGGACCTTGTAAGTCGCCGTAAAGTCCAACGCCATACTGTTGTACTTTTAAACACTCCCAGTACTTATCCGTCGAACACTTGTACGAACCTATATTATGTTACACCATCAACCACCATCACCGGCTACACACTTACGGCAAAAACTAGGTATAAGTACTCTTTGAGACAGCTGTTGCCGTACACTTGTGCAGCCGGAACCCGCCGACGACGACGTCCCATTCTATACGTACACGCTACACTCCTTTCCCGTATATCGGCGTCCCCGGCAACCGCCCGTCTGCATGTCTACTCTATTATAATACCGCAGCTTCGCGGTGGTCGAGCTTGCAGCGAACGATGAAAAGTGCACAGAGCAACCAGCCAGCCAGCCATCCAGCCAAGATGTGGTGTAAGGCGAGGGAGAGAGATGGAGGAGGGCGCTTGTCCAGCCGGTGCAGCGCCAGCGGTCCGGGGGAGATCGATTTCGAGCTTGCGCTCTGAGTACTGGTGCGTTTCCCTTCCTGGAGTTGTGCGCGTGTGTGGGTGTTAGTTATGTCCCTTATACACCTACTACATGCATAGGTATATCCCCTGCCCTGACATCGCTTCTTCCTGCACCTAAAGTGCTTACCTCTCAAGTTTCTTCCCGATTAAAATTTGTGTCTTTGTAATTATGCTAATGATGACTCCTGATATGTATGGACATATTCAAAGTAAGATGTAAGCTTGATTTGGGTTTTGTCTTTAACGTATCGTGTAGTAGTATGCCAAGGATGGTATGATTGCGACGGCTGTGACTCGGTGACATGAAACAAAAGTACCTGCACGTAACGGTTCGTTTTTTAATATTACAGAAATAAACTTTTTTCTGTTTCGTAACTTTGCACGGGAAAAATAACAACTTATGTGTCCTGTTTTGACTTCTTACACACTTTTCAAGAGAATAATGCTAGTCAGTGAGATTATAAATAAGAGGATTCTAGCGGATTTAAATCCTGTACGTGTTAATGTGTATTTTTATATGCAGCCAATGCGTAATCTGTGACTTTACAGGGTTTAATTCAGGAAGGTTCCTTTTAGTGAGTAGTATAATTGTGACTCCTGAATTTTTTTTGTGTACTGTTTGGCGGGCGATTTGCACTAAAATTGTGGTTTAAACAGAAATTGCTTTGAAAACACACTTCTAAGTTGAGCTGTGCTACCTAATAGTAATATTTTTAAGTGCAGGCCTTTCGTAAACAAATGCACATTGCAGAGCTGTTAATTATAAGTGCTTAAATGACCCACTGTTTGAATTTTCGTTTTTCGTGCGCACAAAAGTTTTGCCGAGTTCCGAGCGCACATACAATGACCACTAGGTGTACTTGAACCAATACATTGACTCATTTTCTTATATTATTTGACAGTAGTAGATATTTTGTGAGAGGAAAAGTTTTTATATTTTGTCTACAAGTCGTACGAGCACTCTAATGCTCGAAATGTCAATTCCAAAGTCAAAGTCCGTTTTTTCTCGGACTTAAGGCTGCTCCCTCGTGACGGTTTCCAAACCTAGGCCAGGTCAATTTAAGAAAGCTCAACACACCATAGATAGTCAAAAATGTGTATAGGTATAGTTATAACCACAGCCATAACCACAGCCATATATATAGCGCGCGTTTTGCAGACGATGCTCCAACCTAATAACCTTTACTTTTCCTATTGTGCCTATACTTCAGATGGAAATATCTAAATAAAATCCGCAGCAACCTATATCTTTTTTATGTTTGATTGAAAGAACGTTATATCAACTGTATGCCACTAGTTTTTTGTTAATGTTTAAGGTGATTTGAGAAAGTTATGATGTGATTAGCTGTAAAAACAGTGCCAGTCTTCATAAGAGCCTATGTATAAGACGCTCACTTGTAACGTGTTTTACTAAAAATTTTCTGCAGCAACCTATGCCAAAATTTTGCACAGTGGTAGAATGCATACTTATTAATCATAGATTTCAATTTTATCCGTTTTTAAGGTACTTCGTTGTATGTGTTGAGCTTCCTTAACAGTTTAAAATGTGCTGAATCCAACGATATAGTTATTTATATCACTTTCCCTGCAAAACTTTAAGATATTATTTATTTTACATAGCACTTCCTAACACGTATTCTTATGGCGGAGCTCGCATACGCCATGAAAACAACCTAATAACTCGGATGAATCAACGATTCTCGTAATAAGAGTGCACAAGTCTTTTAGAAAAAAACCTCAGATTTCAGATAGCACGTTAAAAAATATCGATTTCCGTGGAAAATTTCGAGATATTCTATTGAAAATTAATCAAGTCATTGTAATTCCACAGGTTATAGCCTATGTTTTTCTTGCGCCAGTGATGCCAATTACACAACGCAAAATCGAAAATGTTTTGAGCTCATATATACTGGGCTATTTTCGAATTATTTTGTCTTGCTTATTACGATAATCACCATAAAATATTTTAATTAGCTCTCATTCCAAAGATACAAAACCGACTTAGGTGATGGAAAATCACTATTGCTGGTTTGTAGGAAATAAAATGTTTTAAATATAATACCCTGTATAGTAGTAATTTTCTTCACCCAGATTCTCTGTTTGATATTAAGAATCAAGTTTTAAATATATAATCGTTCGAAAATATCATTAACATTTTTAATTTTTGGTTTCAGATTAGAATGCCACGGCAGTGTGTTAATGTCGTCGACAACTTTTGTTATATCTGTGGTGAAATAACTTTTGCAGCCCAGAAGCGAACCATCAGCTCAGTTGTACAGACAGCTTACTTTTATTACTTTGAGTGAAGGTTGGTAAGCAGGATGAACCGTGGGCTTCACATATTTGTTGTAACTCTTGCTCAGTAATATTGCAAGAATAGCTGAAGGGCAAAAAGCGAGCAATGAAGGTTGCTGTTCCCATAGTTTGGCGTGAACCAACAAACCATGCAGATGATTGTTAGTTTTGCTTAACACCCCCCTTGAAACAAGTTTGATAGACGAAAAAGAAAGCACTGGTCGAGTATCCATGCGTTTTATCAACAATACGACCCGTTTCTCATTCAGCTGATCCATCGATTCCTGAACCACCTAAACATTATGAGATTATGGAGGATGATGCTGAAGAAGAAGAAGAGGAGAAAGAAGAAGAATCCGATGGACCTGGGACTTCCCATGATCCTGATTTCAACCAAAAGCTTTGAATGTACCCCACATAATAAATTAGAGAGAATTGAGTGACCTTATCAGAGATCTAGACCTGCCACAAGAGAAGGCAGAGCTTCTGGGATCAAGACTAAAGCAATGGCATCTACTTCAACCAGGGTTCAATATCACAGAGTACATGACTCAGCAGAAAAATCTTTTTCGTTTCTTCGAGAGAAAGGAACATTTAGTTACTTGCATTGATGTTAATAGCTTGATAGAATCCCTACAAATACCTTATGATCCAGTAAAATGGAGATTGTTTATCGACTCTTCCAAGCTTAGTTTAAAAGCAGTGTTACTACACAATGGTAACATTTTCCCTTCTATTCCAATACAGGGATCATAAATGAGAGATATGTGGTGACTTGAAAGTTATTGCTCTACTCCTAGGAATCCAATTGAGCTGTACCAAGTACTGCTGTTTCCTGTGCTTGTGGGACAGTCGGGATAGGACATCTCACTACATAAAAGACAAATGACCTCTAAGAAGTCTTAATCCTAAAGAGAAAAATGTCCAACACGAGCCTTTAGTAGATGCCAGTAAAATTATGCTTCCTCCGCTGCGTATTAAGTTAGGGTTGATGATGAACTTTGTCAAAGCCATGAAAAAAGATGGAGATACTTATATCTAAAAGCAAAATTCTCAAGATTAAGTGAAGCAAAGATTAAGGAGGGAATCTTTGTCGGACCTCAAACACAAAAAATATTAAATGACACCGCTTTTGATAAAATTTTAGAGGGGAAAAAGAAATCGCAGCTTGGCAAGCCTTCAAAGGCGTATATTTAGTAAAAGAACTACTACAAAAGTACAAGAACATTGGACGCAATATGTTTCTCAAAATTTATTTTTTTCACTCACATCTTGACTTTTTCCCTGAAAACTGTGGAGCTGTAAGCGATAAGCATGGCGAAAGATTCAACCAAAATACATCTACAATGGAACACCGATATCAAGATCGTTGGGATGAGTCAATGCTCGCCAATTACTGTTAGACTGTTACAAGAGACGCTCCGGAATTGACGTATAAGAGGCAATCAAAAAGAAAATGGTCATACAAATAGGCTAAGATCAACCTCTAATCTCGAGGAATTCATTTTATTTAACGAAATATAAGCTAATTAATTATATTTATATTTTGGTTTGAAATTATTTCTTTAATTTTTCTTTGTTTTATCAATTGTTTAAGTTCTACTTCGATGAAAATGTAACAGGAGTGTTTTTCTTTTTGAAATATCCTTTAAAACGACTTTCTTATAGCCGCAATGTTACATATCTTGGTAACAAGACCAACAAGAGCTAATCGAAAATTTTAATGGCCATATTCATTTTGCTAGACTCAAAGTTAGTCAGAATTGGCTATTCAGAACCAGGAAACAAAAATTTTTTTTTTGTTACGTTGTGTTAACATACCTGAGTTTGCGGGTAAATTTGTGACCTACGTCGTGGGTTGGCATCTCTGCACTAGGGAGCCCTATTAAGCAACGGATCTTCACCAAACTTTTTTCACAGCATTGTTGGCAGTGCCGTCTTTACCGCAATAGGCTCACTAGGCCCAGGCTTAGGGCCCCCATCTTCTCAGGGGGCTCCCAAGGAGGAAATGTTTTTTTTAATTTTTGTTCGAAAACTCATTTGTGATAGAAAATCTTATCAGTTATTTTGAAAAATTAAATAGAATTTTTACACAATTATCATTATAAAATCTCAATGATTTATTAGAAACAGTATAACTCACAGTTTTGTTTGCATCTTTTTAATTTAAAGCTTTTTACTGGATTTTTTTTTCTGAAAAATCTGATGTAACTCCATCAAAAATAATTTTATCAACAATATCTTGTTCAATGTATAATAAAGCTAAGAAATTTAAACGATGGTTCGAAATGGTACTCCTATGATCATTTTTCATTAATTTTGAAACAAACAAGGATCTCTCAACACAACAGTTAGCTACCATTGTACATTGATACATACGTAGTGAGACTTCAAGATTTGGACATGTTGAAACGATACTATCTTTTTTAATTTACTTATGTAATTGCGAAAATGTTCAGTCAAGATTTTCGCTTATCACCATCAAAGAAGTTTTAAACTTAATAAGTTCAGATGTAAAAATTCAAAAGATAAATCGGTATTGTTTTGAGCTCAGTTTTTTTAACTCTCATCAATTAGATCATCGCTGATTTCCCACAATTTTGTAAGAAAACTAAAATCGTTGTTTATTTCCTTATACGCGTTTTTTCTGTACCTAATATTGAAACGTAAAAAAATACGTTATACTACCCCAGCTTGATTGGGTTCCGCATATGTAATTTAACAAAGAGTATATTGTACATCATAGTAAAAGAATTCAATCTTATTTCCGTAAAATAAACAAAGAATAACAAATAATACAATGTAGAAATATTGATAACTTTATTGAATATCTCTTGTGGTACTAACAAATTTTTAAGAAATAGTAAGACTTAAACAGAAGATCAATTTCTTCGTGTTGTATACTATACAAAAATTAAATTTTTTTGTAGTTACTTCTTTAAATTATAAACAAACCAAAAAAATGTAGTAATAGAACTTAAAAAAATTATTCTACAGTTCATCATTGAAATTTTAATTGCTTAAATTAAATTACCCACCAAGCACCGAAATTAAATACGTGTATTTTTTTTCAGCAAAAGTGAAAATAAAGATAAACGTAATTTAAGGTTACTCTTATTCATCATCGATACATCCAAGGGCTTAGTAGGGAAGTATACCAGCATAAGTTTTCAATTTCATTAAACGTATTTATGTTAAGGTATAGTTGAAATTAATAAGTTACTTAGTATAACTTTTATACTCGAATAAAACTTTTTGTGAAGAATTAACATGAAATTTTTTAATATTCTTGAAAAAACGCAAGTGAAACTGATTTAGTCTCAGATGTGTATCGAAGTGAATAAAAAACAGTTAATGCAAAGATACGTCAGTAAAACAAATTATCCATATAAATATTTGCAATCGGAAAAATATTATAAAAGAGCCTGATATATGTTAGTATTGTGTAATTTCTGAATGTTCATAGAGAAGTGATAGTGGCAGTGCAGGAATCAAACTGAGGTAATTAAAAATAAATTATCAGACCTTTAACAAGCCACGATGCTGAGCACGTACTCTCGCGCATCAATCAACGGCTCTGTTTATGCTACATGTATCGAACCTCTCTAACTCAGTAAAAACACACTTATCTTATGTGGTGCGAATCTTCATAAAAAATAACATCACAAGCATTATATTGATGACTTTTAGCGCATGATAATAAATAGCCTCCCCGATAGCCCAATGAGCAGAGCAATTGTCCGCAGACCAGGATATTGAAGGTTCAAATCTCTCTCAGGGATGATTTTTTTCGGCTTGTTTATGATTCGCCCTTTTAATCGATTACTCATGTCTTTTAAGTCTTGGTAATTTTTTTTTAACATTAACGGTTTAAAATATAATAATTAATAGAAAATATGAAATATTAAAAAAATGGGAATAACAAAAATGAATCACTGCAGGAAAATAAAATAACAAATGTGTAGTAGAATTAAAAATTATCAGTTAAAATGCATAGTTGGTGGGACATATTAAAAAAGAAGAAAGTTGTCATTCACCAAAATGAATTACATGTATACATTATATGTTCATGTCAATCTGATTGTGTATTTCGTACAATATTTCTGATATGTATCACTTCGCCCCCCTGCCGCCACTGAACTTCATACATATAAAACATTACTGTCTTTATTTAATCTTAGTTATTCCAACTATGAAGTTGATGTATGCATCAACGCCATACTTTCTGGCAGCCTACGCTGTTGACAGCGTTTCCCGAAGAGTCCCAACACGAGCAATTTTTTATTGGTTTTTTATTATAAAATTAATTGTCAGAATTTCTTTATTACTTTATACAGTCGTATTATTTTATACAGCTAATATATGTTTTATTGTATAAATGTCCGTGTCAGTTGCGAGCTAAAGCTGCTATTTATCGTGTCAGTTGCGAGCTAAAGCTGCTATTTATGCAAGTTGTATATACATTAAATCTACAAGCAAAGTCAAACTGAAAACTGGCAGTCTCAGACTGTCAAATTTGAGCTGTAATCCCTTGAGCCTTGCGATCACAGCATCAAGTACTTACTTTTGGGAACCTCCTACCACAGAAGTTGCGTTGTGATGCTTTAAGGTAAAGCATGCCTGATTGATTTTTATCTAGTGATTCTACCTGTTTTCTATCCGCAGCAAATATACAAAGCGATTCAATACAACGTTTTTTGGTCAACAAATATGCGGCATTTTGTAAAAGTAAATTTTAGTCAACTTTTGGAAAAACACGTATACTTTTCGTACGTATATGAAAGCTACTTGTATATTCAAGGTATGAATAATGGAATGTAATATTGATGTATATTTCAATGGGTAGATAATACCCTACAGTTTTTGACGTGTCTATTTGCAGGTTGTGTATATAATTTCGGTGTTCGTAGTGTTCGTACAGGGGTTCGATCGAGTACTTCGATGTCGCGATTAAGTTAGAGTTTTGACTGTCACATTACTTAAATGTACACAAAAAAGTGACGAAAATGTATCATACTTTCCTCCGAATAGGGGAAGTGACCGTCAAAACTCGAACTCAATCGCGATATCGAAGTACTCGATCGAAGCAAAGATCAAAAAGTGAAAAAATCGAAAAGCGACGCAGGACATGTTGCCCTGTTTTCCGCAAATTTTATCCCAAAAACGACTTTGACTGTTGCTTTTGATGAATACACAGGCCTGTGGGCAGATCAACTTTTTCTTACTTATGTGCTTTAAACATTCGGTTAGGGATCGAGGCTATTGAGAGTTTCGAGAGTCGAGATTGAGTCAATGAGGCCGTCGTCTCGACTTGCAAAAGCAGTCTGTTCTGGTAGTATTTGATGGCCTTGGGTCTCATTAGGAACAGAGACGCCGGTATACCAAAAGCAGTCTGTTCAGCCGTTCCGCTGACAGTGTTCCCAGTCGCAGTGAATTACAAGGCGCAAAATTCAAATGCGCTGTATGGGCAATATCGCTAAAACAGAATTACCTAAACCCAAGCAGTGCTGCCAGACCGTGCGGTAGTGTCGCTCATAGTAGAGTATGGCAGAGTAGAGGCTCGTGGCTATTGGCCGGAGCCTCTATAGTACAGCTCG
>JAPYYV010017402.1:0-12651 GCA_030522625.1 Copidosoma aretas | reverse complement strand
TAAGACTGACTCAACCGTTTATGAAACTAAGTAGAAACAGTCAAGTGAGGTAATACCGGCTCTATCATCTTTAGAACTGAGTAGAAATAGTCAAGTGAGATAAACCTGGCGCTATCATTTTTAAAACTAAGTAGAAATAGTCAAGTGAGATAACACTGGCTAAGATTGTTCAAACTGGCCTTATACCTACTTTACATTTGAATTAAATACATTTCAATTCAACAAATTGAACACCAAAAAAAATGTAAAATGACATGGAGTATGATATAAATTCACGTCTCGTACAAACGTATCGCCCACTGCTCAATGGCCGGGAAAAACTTTTCTATTGCAGAAACCCCCCCCCCCCCCCCCTTAACTGGACCCATTATTCCCAATTACCAACAAGAAAAACAGCCCAAAAAAAGCACGACACCACCCCGCTCGCCCGCCAATCAAACGGTAAACAGAGCAATATTATTACTTCCGCATCGACGACGGGGCACGAAAAAACAAGCCCGCCACCCTCGTCCGGCGGCGACAATGGGGCTTCCCGAAAGGGACACTCGTCGGGTCGGGGCGTCTGTTTGCCTGAGCCTCGGCTCCCGGTGTTTAACTTTTCTCGCGCGATCGAGGGACCGGCACCCCCCCCCCCCCCCCCGGAACAACAATGGCCCCGGGGAATCCCTGTATACAGAAGAGAACTCGCGCATCCTGACGGACGGGGGACGTGTATATTTATCGGCGCGGGAAAACAACGCGCGCCGCGCGGAAAACCAACTGCCCCGGGGTTGGGGGGCGCAGGAGGGGGGGGGGGGGGGGGGGTCCGACCTACATCCGCGGCACATCGGAGTGCAGGCGGCGGATCGATTCGGCTCTCGCTCTCGAACGCAGCCTCCGTTCCCGCTCGTCGGCACATGACTGGCCGTATGTGTGGGGTCCGGTGCTCTCTTTTGTCTCCCCGTACGTGGTGGCACGCTATACAGGCCTCTCGATAACCCAACCCCTCTCGGTACACTCTCTTTCCCCCCTCTCCGAACTTCGTCTCGTTTCGAGCACTTAACTTTCCCATATCTCTCCCCGTGCATTCGACTTTCCTGCCCTTACATCTCGACCACTACCTTCTCCCGGCCGCTGCGGCGCTTTCTTTCCTTCATTACGCACCGTTCCGCTTTCAATTTCCATTTTCGTATAGTTTGAGGTTGACGAGTGCTGAATGCATGGTGTGTTCGAGGGCGTGTCTGTGCGATGGAGTGGTGGCCATTCTGGAAACAATTGGGTTGTTCGCTCAAGTTGAGGCGTGTGAATGAGAATAATATAGTATAGGGGTGCGATTTCATACATGAACCAGAGGTCAGAAAATAATTTTGTTGCGCGGAAATAATGGATAAAAGCGGGAATCACTGTAAAGTATTTAATTGTATTATATATAAGAATATGCACCATTATCGGCTACTCATGTTTTTAATGTTCATAATAATTGCATATTTTATTCAGTTTCAACTTTTTACTTATGCTGCTGTACACTCGACTTTTAATTATGAAGAGTGTATCGCCTGCAAAATTAAGTAGAAACGGAGAAGGTATCGAAGATCGAGATGTCGACGGGCAAATGGATCGTAGTCAACTAATATACTCTGTCAAATTACAAATACTTGATGAACAAAAACTTTTTTTCGATCATCTGACATTGAATGACATCGTCATCTATAATAAGCATTTCTGCCAGAAGTACGTATTTTTAGGTATTCTAGGAGTAGCGTAAAATTTTATCGGAGGATTTTCCCCATCTCAATACGGACATATGGACGAAGCGAGATGAATAAAAGCGTATAAAATGCCATTGAGTTGAACTAGTCAAAAGTGAAAGAAATTACATGTTGTTTTTTTTTTTAATAAAAGGAAACTACATTTTTGTGAAAAGGGAATTTTTTATCGATACGCGATTCGAAGTGAATTTTCATTCAATCAAATTCTGTTTGAAGCATCCATCGTGAAAAGTTACATGAAAACGCGAGCATGGTACGAAATGAAATTTTCTCCGCAAAAGAAAAATAGATCGAAAAATTTCGAATTACTCTGCAGAGAATTTTTTCAAATATTCCCCGTATCGCTGCTGCGCGATTGAGGAACACAGTACGCTTGAAACGTATCTCGGAGCCTGAAATATAAGTAGAACGCGTATCACTTCATTTCCCCGCGCCGTCATCGCTGCTTTTCTGCGCGTATATAGGATATTTACGTGCTCTGCTTTTCTCCGGGCTCGGATCCATTGTGGATCAATATGAAAATTTTTTTCATCGCGCTGACAATTTACTTTTCCCGATTCTTCATCCTTACGTCATTCACATTGTATAATAAGTAAGTTTTTGCGTGAGCATATTTTAAGATGTTAACTATCATTTATTTTTTGATTTATTTTTCTCATGATTGGTGAGTCTTTTTTTAACTTTCCGTAACACCATAGTTTGCTCAAACGATACGTGAATGCACAATTCCTTGTCCATATTTTCAGTTCCATTAGCACCTTTGCACAATTTTTGCTTCTCCTCTGGAATGAGCAAATCCTTCCTTTCCGCCGAGCTCTCAGAATTTCCAGAATTCCATCTCCATTTTCTCTTGTAATTCCTTCACTCTCGATTCTCCTTTCTTGCGCTTCCGTTCCACTACATCTACTTGCACACCCATCTCTCAGTCTGATTCCGTTCCTTGCCCAAATCGATCATGTGTCACTACTTCTCTACTGTTTCCACTGCTTTGCTCCCGAAATGCTTTTCTAGGTTTGGTAGAAACCCTGATTTTTTTCGAAATTTCCTTTTATTTTCCACTGAACACACATTTTACTTATCTTCTTGACTATTAATACGTTCTTTTTGGTAGCATCTTGTATGCATTTCTACGCTGGCCACCCTCAAAATCCTACGAGCAATGATCATGAAGATCCCATGATGGGCAGTAAGCAAAATTTTTTGAACAAGTAATACTAATGACCTTTCAGTGAATAGCTTCCTAATTATGAAAAATTAATCTTACTTACATGTAAAACGCATGCATATAGTCATAAAAGAATATTGAAGTGTTAAAATGAGCACTTCTGTCATTGTAACTGCTGAATCATAGAATTCGAATACAGATTAGGTTGGATTACTGAAAATTTTCAATGCAATATCTCCGCCCATTGATTTTTGTCTTACCTCACTCGACTGTTTCTATGTTGTATACTGAGCTAAGATAACATATGTAGATCTGTGCATGGATACTTCCAGTAAGTTATGACTGAAAATCAAAACATAAAATATATACAGAATCAGGAAACAATAATACTAATGAACTACCAAAAATGAAATTTTTGTATTCTTATTATACACGATCGATAGAAGCGGGTGGTTACCAATAGTGCATATTGTTACAAACAATTTAATAATTTGAAGATTCCTGCTTTCATAAATGATAAATGCAACAATCAACTATTTTATACTTTCTAATTCATCATTAAGGACGTTTTCTTGAAATGTCTTTTCAAAAGTTCTTACAAATTTTATGGTGATGCATTTAATGACAGTTATTTCTACCATGGTTTCTAACTTAAAATAGTGACAAATTTTTATTGTTTATTTTGTTTAATTTCCTGTTGTATACTGCAATATTAAATTAAGTATAGTAGACAATACAAACACACTTATTTTTGTGTAACATTTGTGCATTAACACACCAACACGTGATAAATCTTTATGTAAGTATTGTTAAGAATAATATATTTATAAATACATTTGATATGCTTTAATTGTAAAATATAAATCAAAAAATGATTATCGATTTTAGAACACAGTATTCAATATTACTGTTATTGGTCCTTTCCAATTCTTCGAGTGGCTTGAATGAATCGACAACTACTGTTCCTATGAACATATAAGTAAACATCAGTCAGAATGAATATGGTTTCCAGTACATGCAGTTTAAAAGTCGCTAAAGATACATTTCTCACCAGCTCATTAAGATAAAATGAATTGCGACCCTAAACTAAAATAATTTCAACGTTAAACTCATGCAAATATAGACACGTTCATCGGATGCATGCACTGCAATAAGCCAAACACGCCTGCGGTTTTATTCACTGGGATCTTCTCTGATGTTGTCAACCCTCGCGCAATGATGCAATCGCGGTTTGCATTATAGCCAATTGAGACTCTGCCAACTGACCCACCGACGTTGCGGTTGCCATAGATTCGATCGTTGTCGCCTCAACTGCGAATGATACCATCTGAGCTCAGCAACTTATCATTTTTCTTTGCGTTCACGCCCTTCTCAACGGGGCCCGGGTTTCTTTTTGTTTTTGTTTCTTTCGGAAATTCACATGTGTTTTTTTTTTTTTTTTTTTTTGGAATGCTGATTAAGTATATTTATATGGATGAAAAGCAAATAAACCGCGACAGTTAATTCAAGAGGATTATCTCCTAATTATGGAATTTACGATTTTTAATCCCGTTTTCCTCTTTACTAAGCTCATCCGTTATCCTTCTTATTATCTCTTAGTGAGCATATTTAATCTTCTCCTGTTTGCACAGAGTATGCAGTATCCGATAACAGTAACACTGCCATGACATGAAAACATTATTAATAATTGTGTTGATAATTCATAGAATATTATAAATTGAAAATAAGTTGAAGCAGTAAATCATCAATATTGCCATTCACCACTAACAGTAGATATAGTATACGCGTAGCGCCTAAAAAGACTTAAGATGATCAAATAGAATAAATGTAAAAAAAAAATTTTGATATTAAAATGTGTCAAAGAATTAAAATAGTATTCAGGTGTATGTAATGTAGTTATGTCTTAAGTGTTTTTGGTCGTTATACCTTACCTTTGTCAAAAAGAGTAATATAATGATGATGATGATGATGATGATGATGATATATATATATATATATATATATGCACTTGGATAAGTAGTGAACAACTTGACCTCGTAAAGATCCGTGCAGTCACTCCGTAATTAAAACTTTATGATATTAAAGAGAACATTGAAAGGGACTACTTAGGCGTCTAAAAGTTTACAGAAATAACCCTTTAAAAATTGAGAGAAAAATATTATGCATACGGATAAGCATTACAAAATTATTATGAACATTGTCGATTTTATTTTAAATTCCAAAAAGCCATTTTTGTAACCATTAAGCTAAAAATTGGGTTACCCCAGATTTTGTATACTTCAAAACTAAAATACTGAGAAAAATTTTGAAAAATTTCGGAATAGTATGTTCAAGCGCAATATCGTACGAATATCGGAAAATCTCAAGAAAGGTTCCATTTTCCGATGCCTCGATCAATATCCATCTCTACTTTATAGAGCCCTGTATCTGTTGCAGTACCCGAAGGATCACACCGCTTCCTCGCAAAAATTTCGAATACTTTGGAATTTTCAGACTCGGGAGATGGAAGAATATATATATATCAACACGAAGCTAATCCATCCGAACGGTCTCGTGCTGAGCTTATTCTTCCGGGGCGTCCCAGATACTGTTTTCCAAGTTACAGCCTGGATTCAGAAGTTTGATTGTGGAACTTTTTGTGGATCGCTGGACTCGTGACTCCATTGTCTTTCGCTGGGGATAAAATGCTGATACTGTACTGAATCCTTGTACGTGCGAGAGGCCATTTGCTCTTACATGAAGAACCCAAATTTTTTGTAGATTTTAAAGACTCTTTAATGAAATTGCTGTCGTTTGTGTTGATTCGTATTAAAATGATTTATCTCCTACTATTACAGAAAAAATTAATTCAGGATACAAAGCTGACAATGTGAGCTTCAGTCAATAAATAAATTACATTGGATGTTTTATCCTCTTACTTTGCTTCAATCTCTGAAAACATTTCGAAATGCAGAATATCTGTCAACAAAATTTTGCAACGACGTAGGGATGAATTAAAGTTTTTAATTCGATTATTGCTACTGCCTTGGGCGAGTTCTAGCCTTCTCATAAGACTTTACTTGACAGCGTATTATCCTTAAAATACATAAACGAAATCTTAAGCTCGATCTGCAGTTGCGCTAAGTTTATTTGCTTTTAAAAATTCCTACTTTATCGTCGAGTGTTCGATTAATTCGGGACTCCTGCAGATAATACGGCCAAACGCGACCCAAGCACTATTCCCCAAGAAGCTCGCGAAGAAAGAAGCAGTTTTCCGAGATTTCATTTGGTGACTTGGAAATCCGCCAGGTCGCAAAAGTGGCGCGCATTCGGCGCATGCATTGCCGTTACCGAGCAGCCACCAACTTTCCCGACGAGGAGTGGAATTTTCACGCCTATACAGCTGCAAAGTGAAAAGCGCGCGAGAAGAGTGCCGAGCGGAAACGGAGACGGTGTACGCGTCCGCGGAGTAGAGAGGCGGTAATAGGTAGCTATGATTTTGATGGGGAAAAACTTGATGTGAGCTTGGCAATTCGGTTTTGCGGAGTTTTAGAATCCTTTCTTTGGAACTATAAAAAGTTAACGAAACAATGTTAAAATTATTCATGGAAGCGATATATTTTTCAGCCGTATAATTATAAAAGTGACTCGCTCAAACGATTTATTCTTACCGTATTTGAAGCTTTTAGTAACCTTTTATTTAATAAACGAACCACGTTGTTCACAAGCGCATTCAGCAACTTTTTGATGTTGATAACGAAATCATTTCAATTCTGAAAAAAAAAAAAAAAAAAAAACAATATTCAGGTGAAAAGTGACAGTTTGAATATTCCAGCTGAAAATTGAGTTTGTATGATATTTTGTTGGGAACTGCAAATCGGCTCACACAAGTTTGGAGAACGTCCCACAAATTGTTTCGTGTAAAAATATCGGTTGATACTGAAAAAAAATGAAAATATAATGTGAGAATGCTATTGTAAAGTACTGGCAAATTTTTCTCTGATTGGATTATAAGAATGCAAAATTTGTTTTGAATGATTACAATACAATCAAAAAACATTTTGCTGCTTGTAAAAATTAATTAAAAATACATTAGACTCAGAGATCAGTCGAGAGTGGAAGAGAACATTGATGGGACAAGATTCTCATTTTTCTTTTTCAATCGATACTTCCTTAATCAATATTATTTTGTGAATATAATTCGATCAAGTCAAATTGGCAACTAGCACTCTTGATCGTATACTACATCTCTAATTCAAGCTTTGATATCAATAGCTCACTATGGACATTTTCATAATGCATTAAAATAAATGTCATCGAATAATACTAAGGATGCAAAATACACGCATTTAAATAGTAAAATAAAAAATTAAATACAGTACTTCAAGGTACTGCATTTGAAATTACAGCATTTCTAATTATAGTATTTTATAAATGCATATTTCTAAATATTAAATGCCTATTCGATTGCAGCATTAATAATAAATACGGTAATTTTAAATACTGTAATTATAAATCCGGTAGTTAAATGCCCGTAAAACACTTTTTTTTTCTACATATTTTTTACCATAAGCATCAAGACTTATGGTAAAAAATTAAAATAACAACTAAGAAAGATGTGCATTTAACCAGTCCCACTACTGTATTCATAAATAATGTATTAAAAAATGTGCAATAAAAAATACTGTACTTACAATGTATTAATTTATGAACGCAAGTTCATAAAATACTGTACCTATAAATGCGTTTATGTACGAACACAGTGTTTGAACATTACGCCAAAAACTCAAAATTATTCAAAATTGGCATTCAAGTTTTTAAGCAGTACATAAATTCCTCGATAATTGTAACTCTCGTGCGATGAATCCATGCCACGACAAGAGTGAGCAAATAATAAACAATTGTGGAGCCAACCTTTTCCCCCAATTTCCACCGAAAGTCTTATCGAACAGTCTTACATCTCCTCGCGGACGAACGTGATAGGTCGACCCACGACTGCCACGAATAGTTATATTGTAAACAAGAGGCAGCGCTAAGGTTACCGCGCGGACGCGCCAATAAATACAACGAATCGCGGAGCACCGATCGCCCGAAAGCCCGATTTACCGGGCAGACCGGTCCTCCTCCGCAATGCAGCGCGCGGAACGTTATGGCACCGGGGAGGATCGGCGGGAGCGATTTCCCCCAATACGTCCACCGGGATAATTGCCGCTCTCCCTCGGCTGATAGGCAACTCCGGGAGATCGACGAGCACAGCTGGCTCGGGCCCATCGTCGAGCCTACGATGTAGCTGTCGCGCGCTCGGATTCGATCATCGCGCGCGGCGAAGTCGCGATACGGAGGAGCAGCGCCTCCTCCTCCTCCTCCTCCTTGGATGCGCGTCCCGACGGGAAAGCCAATACGCCGGGAGATACGGGGGTGGGAGTTGCACTGCAGTCGGCAGAGGTCTCGGCTGTGTGTTTTGCGAGTATTGTACCTGTGGGTAAGTGTATACGTACGAGCGCACATATCATATAATATGCGGAGGGAGTATCCGTGTGTGCAGAGGGACGCGGTGCAGTGGCAAGTCGTCGTCGTCGGCCGGGGACACAAATTGGCCGGGCTCCCGTATTGGGAATTGTAGCTTCTGGCTAGCTGGCTGGCTATGGCGCGGCGTAACGATGCCAATTTCCAAGAGGCGGCGGAATATAAACGAGATACGTACATACAGACGCACGCGAGCGCGACACGTCCCGACTGTATATACGTAGGCCGGCTGTTGGAAAAGACGTGTGTATACACGTGGACATGGGTGGGTGGATATAATGTCGGTAGTGCCCCCCTCCCCTCCCCACCTCTTCGATGATGAAGAGCCTTCGTGGATGAGTTGTTGTAGTTGGCGAGCCTTTGGAGGAAGAAGCGAATTTCGACTTCACCCTTAGTTTATGGTTCGGATGTATGCATGTTTTATGATTTTTTACAAAATTGTCATCAGGAACAATTTTATAGCTGCATTGTGAATTTTTAGCAGCAAGTAGGCGATATCCAATTTTAGATCACCACGTACCTGATCGAAACCAACAGGACACAGTAAAATCGATGTAGTACCTGACCATTATTGTAGTAGAATCATTAACAGCATAAATTATCCCTAAAGATTGATAAGTTTATCGTCGTTTGATGCTACATGGGGATCCATACCAGAGGTCTAATTGAGTGCTTTGATATACGCGATCGGATTTGAGTTTGAGAACCAAATCACATACTTAGAATCTAAAAAGTTACTTTTACGGCACACTTTGGAATGTCAGCATGTGATAAGACGGTCAAACTCGAACTCGATAGCGCTTATCGAAGCACGCAATTAAACCCCTGGTTACCTACATTTCTGTTTAGAGGGTGTTGCCAAACAGTTTTTTAAATATTCTGTCCAGCCTCTCGGCCCAGATGCAATGACGTGTTTGGATAATACAATGAATGAACTAACCTTTCCTTTACAATGCAAGATAAGATCAACATATAAACGAACGAAATCAGTCAGATGAAATGTTACGTGAGTTTGTCGGGAAAATTGAAGCAATGTATGGAAAGAAGGCTGTGACCTTTAATTTTCACCCAATGCTCCACATTTGTAAAAGTGTTTGATATCATGGACCAGCATTCTGTTATGAATCAACTCATTTGTGTCTTCTAATCGCCGCAGGGGGGGCACCAACTTCATTTTTTCTGCACTCGATCAAGCAGAACAATAAGCTGATACTATGTGTATTGATTCCTCTTGCGCATTCGATTCTGTCAATCACGATCGCTCACTAGAAAAATTGTCATTATTCGGTATCCAGGGTAAATTACTAAGCTGGCTCTCTTCGTACCTCTTAAATCGGAAACGAGCCATTCGCATTGCTGGTGCTACATCCACTTTTGCCAATGTTGCTGCTGGGGTTCCACAAGGCTCTCACCCAGGACCACTACTTTTTATTTTATTTGTCAATGATCTCGTTACCCTTGTGAGGTTACGTTACCTCTACATCCTGACAAGGTCTCGGATCTTGGCATAACATTTAAAAAATCGCTATCCTTCTCTGGTCACATGTCTTCCGTGATCATTAAAGCTTCCAAAACCTTAGGCTTTACCTTACATATGTACCGTTTAATCATCGACTTTCAACATACATCTATTCGTCGCCTTTGCGTATCTATGGTGATTTCGATTGCAACTTATGGCTCCGTTATTTGGTCTCTGCTCACTGAGTCTCCCATGACTTTGTTAGAACTTATCCAACACAAACTTATGTGGATACTGTGTGCTATTAATCGGGTACTCCGTTAAGATACGTTGACCATGATAGCAAACATTATGCCATCTTTAATGTACTACTAATACTCCAATAAAACTGCAAAGGCTGCTTGCCACTCAGACATATTCGCTAAAAGCAGAAAATAACTCTTAAGCGAGATGATTATCTCAGCGCTAGATTACATGAACCTTATTATCCACGACAATGTATTCATCCATCTCATACTGAATGTAGGTCGGTATCAATTAGTACTTTGATCAGCAATATCCTTGACACCAATCTGCTTAATAAAGCGTTCATCATGAATCAGCCTCAAATAGTAGATGACTCAACAAAAAATATGGCATCTGATCTCTATTTTATTGTTATTTTTACTCGATGTAATGACATATTGTCATCACGTGGTTGAAGTATATACTTAGTATCTATTATTGGCGGCACATTCCTGTATATTTCTGACGATTTCCAATTTCTTACTGCGCCATCTACATCGAGGTTCCGTCAACACCGCAATGTAGTGAAAGTGCCTTGTCCTATATGTAAATCTTTTACTTACATATTTTGGACGCATTTTTAGAATGTGAAGAATCAGTTTCGAAAAATGATTTACGATTATTATTATCAAAAAGTGGCTTTTGATCTAATAATATAATTTATTATAATAAATTCCTTTGATCAAAATTTGTGTTGAAAAAAAAAACATTACAGCTCAGTATTCTGTTCAAAATAATGGATTCTAAGTATTATATTTTATTTTATTTTATTTATGGCAGAATAACCTCGTAGGATAGAAAACAAAGCTCCACTGACTAGAAGTCGAGGATAATTTTATCGATGATCATCAATTATAAATAAATTATTCTATGCAATAAAAGCTAAAATTATTTCTAAGCGATCCTCCCCCTCTCCAGCTATTTTGATGGATCTTATTCTTCTTGTATGATGCGTTTGATAAAATAAGTACGTACCTGTGTACGTTCAGCATTTGCTTTATTTATTTGTTTATTCTTGGTTCGTGCTTATGTGAATGGGATACCCTGACTTTACGAGGTGCAGTATTTATCATGCCGTCCAATTTATTCTAATTTTTCTGCTGATTTTGCTGATTTGACATTCAACATCGGGATCGTATTTTTTATAAGTTGTTTTTATAGAATCCATGGATTATTTCTTAACTTGCTGGTTATAGTATGATTTGCAAATTTTATTACAACAGCCAGAAGACAAATGAAATTTTTAGAGTATTCTATTACAGTCAATAATACTATTTAGTATATGCTTGCTGACTTGACATGACATATCGCTACCCATTGACGCACTAATGGGATACATTCATGTAAACATAGCTGTAATAATTTTAGGCCACTTACAAGTTCGGCGAATGGACTGCGGAACTTCTACGAAACGATTTCGGTTTCCAGCGCGCCAATGCCGTTTAGACGTCACGCAAGCTCTTATACATCCCTATGTACACGCGCAACCAAAGATTCAAGCGTGTCTGCATGGATAGGCGTAGAAAAAGGAAAGGTACGGTAATTGAACAGAAGTAGTAGAGAGTGGAAGAAAGGAGGTCTGGCGGTGAACTCTCGCTGAATCATATTTGTACAATGGCTTTATCTGAGAAAACAGGTGCGAACCTTCTTTTCCCCGAAAACTTTGACATTTCATGTCTATGATGATGATCAAGTCAGTTTTAACCAGAATTCTCAATTCGCAGATGATTCCTTCGAGGAAATGTAGAAAATGTTAATGATTAAATTAGTAATTTACAGTTGCTGTGCAAGCGCTCTCGGGCCCAAGGATGCAATTTAATTATCAGAGCTCGACAAAGATATCAAGAATCCTGGCCGTGCAATATGAACTTACTAATTAGTTTTAACTACTAAAAAATGTCCACAACTCTTTCGACAACTCGATCACCGCACTAAATGAAATAGACACAAGGCAGGAGTTTATTCGTAACAGTTATATGACAATCGCAGTGTTCAAAGACGAGTACACGAGCCACTTTATTATCCGCAAAAGACTCGGGAAAATACCTGCGTCTTAGCAAGCGTCGAGAAAAAAAAAAATCCAGCCACTCCAATACCTACTCCCGACTCCGTGCTCGTGCCCGAGAGCTTTTTCGAAAATTAGAGATTTCCACCGGCACCCATCCCTACCCCCTCCCCCCCCTTCCCGAAGACAAAAGCCCGATCGCGCGACGACAAAGCGAAGGCGAGAGCTCTCCCCGAGCAGCAGTGTCCCAGTCGAACTCTCGCTCCCGCTCCTCTTTCCCTCCGCTGCGCTCTTTTCTCGCCCTCGTCTCGCGCGAAGGGGAACGGGCGAGACATTTTCACGCGCATCAAGAGCGATATGCCTCAGATTGGTCGGGGAGTGCGACAAAAGCGACGGCGGGCGGCTCGTCCCGCGGGACACTGTGCCCCGCGCGAGCGGCGGCGCAACGTCCGAAGGGGAGAGTGCATCGCTCCGTTTCGGCAAC
>JAPYYV010017401.1:0-12551 GCA_030522625.1 Copidosoma aretas | reverse complement strand
TTCACATAGACACGCATGATTGCAAGGATTGAACTGATATCGGGGTACTTGCGATGGGTCGCGACATATGACACAACCAAAGGTGACTGTTGAGTCTATTTCTTCTTGCAGTTCTCTATTTCTTTCCGCCAAAGATGACGATGCATTACGATACATTGTAAGATTGTTTGCTGAAAAAAAATTTTATGCGTACAGCTTATTTGCATCACAATGAATATTTAAATTAAAATATAATTTATGATTGAAGTAAATGATTACAATAAATTAAGACTTGTCTTTGAGCATACATCTTTTCTCATAATATTCGTTCAATAGATCATTGTATTTGTACAGAAAACACTGTCATGTAACGCCCTCAGACATTAGAAAGCGTTCGAGGTAGAAAAAAGTACGTTTAAAAAAATGTCTTATAAGGACACCACAGCTAATTCTGATTTTCTGTAGCAATACCAAGAATTTACAATATTAAGTAGGAAAAATGCTTGTACTTTGAATCATACGAACAATTTTCTGAAATATCAGATTAGGAAGTTGAAAAATAATACCAGTTGCCGCCCATTTCTTTTTTCTGTTCATCCGCCTTTTTTGACTCCGACTCAGCACTTGCATGGGCTGTGCATTTGATTCCGCAGATCGCCTCTGCCTTCGTGTTCGGTGCCTATTCGCCTCGTTGCTGCGAGAATTTTGTAATCTTGGATGCTAAAAAAAGAGTTGCAGTAAGTTGAAATTCATCACTATATGAGGTGATCATTTTTTATTTCATGCTCCTACTTACATTGTTCCCTTGGTTTTGGGTGTTATTGTTACCCGAGACCGCGTTGAGCCTTGCCACTTGCGGCATATTTTCATTACGAAAGCCTAAATAATTAAAATTGATTGGTTTAAACTGACATGTTGCCCTGTAGGAAAAAATTACGATTTCCAATATCCAATTAAAGGATAAAAATCAAACTTAGTGAAAAAAAATATGATTTATGATTTCCAAGAGAGAGAATACCTTTTAGCTTCGTACTTGTACAATACTTCAGTTAATTTTATCACACACACAGGTATAATAATATACATACAAATATTATCTATAATATGTGTGTATGTGTTTTATGTATGTATTTAATTTGTCTATGTACTAATGAAATATTTGCATGATAAGTGGTATTTAGATTTAGGAAACTGAACGAATCGTATTCTCTCTCGCCGACAGCAGACTGCATGTTTGTCGCAAGGAGCGATGTGCTCAAAATCATTAATATTGATGACTACACATCATTAAAAATCAGTGTGCAAAATTTATTATCTTACATAAATCAAGCCCAATTAACGAATTTTGCATTTTAAGTTGCATCTTGTCTTAGGGTCGAACCTAGCTATAATTTTGAGCAGTTATATGATTTTTAACTATTGTAGCTTATTTTTAACTATTATAGTTTTATCGGCATTGTTTTTAGTCGTTTATTTAAAAATGTTTAGTCAAATATCATGTACACATTTTGACTAACAATGATAATGTTATATACCATGGTCGACGACTTGTTCCTGCTGTTGATTACCGGAAATATTAAGTTCTGCGGCGTTTGGTTGTGCTACTCGATGGTATAGCGGTGATATTAATAAAGGTCGCTCCTCTGCAACACTATGCTCTACCGCAGGGAATGCCCGAGGCTGCTCCACAGCATCAACATTCATCTGTTGCGGATATTCCTCTACTGGAGACTGGGGTCGTTCCTCTTCCGAGCCATCAGTAGACTCTTCGTCTCTGTCCAAACCCGCTCGTCTCTCATGAATTGGAATAAATATAATTTCACCATCGGATTCTTGCTCACTGGCAGAATCAATCTCCTGCTGAATGTCCTGTTCAGCTTCTGAGCTATTATTCACTTGTTGAGGAGATTGTGGATACTCTTCATTATCCGAAGGCTCTGGCTGCTGCTCCTCATTTGGCTGAACTGGCTCTCGATGCAAAGCTTCAGGCTGCACGTGTTCGTCCTCGATATTTAAGTCTTCTGTTGTGGGTGTAATATTAGTAAATTATAAATCGTATTAATCAAGGTCCATTCATGCATGTTGATTAGATTAATGGCACTAGGTACTCATTTCGTGATATACCATGATTTTCGCGTATTGGTCTGCGACCTTGCACTCTTCCACGCCTTCTTCCTCCACCTCTTCCACGATCTCCTCCTCGACCTCTCCCACGTCTTCGCCCTCGACCACCCCTCTGAGCTCCTACTCCTCGTTGAACACCTTCATCTTGTTCTTCTACCACATTGTCGTGAGGTTCAGGTGCCTCTTCATCCGCAGCCAGATCTGTTTTTGTTTTACAATATTTTAATATTATTTTTCACCATTTACATACGAAATTCATTAGTAAAAACAGAAAACATAAAACACATACGAAGATGTCCACGACCTCGTCCGTGACCTTGTGCTCCGACTCGTCCACGGCCACGCCTACGCTGACGACCTCTGAAGCGTCGATGACCTACTCGTTCTTCGAGAGGGACGATCTCCATGTTCTCGTTAGGGGCTGGAATCTGGAGCGCTGCTCTCATGCGTGCTGCTCTTCCCTCATTTTGAACCTCCAAATTCACACCTTCATTTTCAAATCTACCGCCTTAAAAATTGTTTATGTAATCATATATCGATTAAAACATTGAAAATCTTATTCATCCAAACATATCAAATGGACTCTAATACAACGAATGCCACCGAAATGGCAACAGACCCTCAAACATTAACCGTACTGAAGCATCGTGCTATAAATACGGAGAAAATCATAAATAAAAAGTATGTAATAAAAAATATTGATTTCGTTAGCATCACCTTCTCCAGGATCACGCGTAAATACCCGCTGAAGTTCTTGAACAAACAAGCGAGACTCAACGATTTCTGCTCCTAAATTTAATTGCTGAAACGCTGCTCTTTGTTCTTCAAAAGGCACTATACAACGAGTACAATAATTAGCGATCGATTGTACTCTCGTACTAAAATATAGATCTTATTACCGTATACATACATGGGGGATAATACTGAAACCTTCTTTTAGCTACCATTGCTGCCAAACAGTTTTTTACACTAATCCTATACAATAAAAATTAGCACACACCAGGCATATATATAACTATGAGGATTAATAACGGAAACATATTTTGGGAATTGAAAAATGTATGATGTCATAATATTCTGGAAGTAAATTTAGCAACACCTGAATAATTATTTTGAGTTCGTTAATCATTATTGACTTTAAAATCATAGTTAATTTATTTTGTGTAGTTAGTTGTAGCTTATAAGTACTTTATACAAACTAACTGCAAATATGATCAATACCAAATAATACAAAAAAAATCCATATTGAATGCATCTGACAAATTTTTTAGAAAATAACTATAAGCTTATCTTCGCTGGAAATTTTTTATTATCTGGCAATCAATATGTACTGTACGTAACAAAAAAAAAACACAAATTTTTTTTACAAAACCAAAACAATAGTATCAGAAAACTTGGTAAAATTTTTTGTTCACTTTACGTACGGTATTTTTTATCCACATTCTAAGCTATACAGAAAATCGTAATAACTACAAGTATGCATTAGATTTTTGTAGGTCACAGCAATCAGGGAACTTGCACGAATAAATTTTTCAATTCCATTAAGTCTGTAAAGTAGATTATTAAAAAATATTGAATACGCATGTTTTCTTGTATCATATAAGTAAACGAAAAATGACGGACATAAAGTATGTCGAAGTTTCGGAGTGGAGGTAAAATTCGCCATTATAGTACACAATTTTTTTGTACTAACTAGGGAATTTTTACATGCTCTATCTACGTCTGTATTCGTTCATATTACACAAATAAATCAGTATCCAACATTTTTTAATGATCTACCCGACGGACAAAATTAATTTTTTCATGCAAGTTCCCAATTCCTGTTTAATTAATAGAAAAAATTTTAAGAAATATTTGGCTCCAAAAAAAATGTTTAAGAGCGAGACAATAGCAATTATAACATACATTCCACTAATATATTGATTTAAAACAACGGTATCAGCTAGTTTACTTCATGAAATTATGATAACACAAACGTTATTAATTTATGACTGTGTCCACCAACAAAATACATCATATTATTAGCCTACCTGCCGGTCTTCACTCGTGCTTGCAAATTAATCAATATTGATGTCGATCATGGTTTCGAGTAAAAAATCTGCAAAACATAAAATGTATAAAAGATTTAGATTTGAAGATTTTATGATTAATGTGCAATAATTCTGATAAATAAATTTAATTTAGTTATTTATTCATAACAGAAATAATGTTACATAAAATACTGCGATAAGGCACAACGCTGATATACTGAGGTATCAATCAAGCTTATACAGTGATCTGTAATCGGTTGAGAACTCAAAGAGAAATTTTTTTTTTGTTATCAAAAATTGATACAATAGCTAAACAATTTCTAGAGATTAGGAAAACTAATTTTTTTTGGAAATTCTCAACAATTGGCAGTTCTGACGAATAATTATCAAACAACTTTTTAAAAAAACTCATAATCATTACCTAGGAATTGAAATAAACGTGGATGATCATGGAATTTGCGATGAATCATACGGTGAAATATCTCACACAGATCTGTTGTGCGTATAGATAGTCCACAAACCGAGACAACAGATGGAATACGTGCCCACGTCCTGGTCAAGTAATCGACAAATCGTGTCAATCGTTCATCGAAATTAGCAACATCAAGTGCCAACTCATCTTTCATGTCGGAAATGACAGCCATTCCATTACCAATCAACTCTTCTGGGAGGAGTGGAAGAGCGAGCGCTGTCTCCAGTAAGTCAACGAAGGCATCGGGAGCCAGACGCAAAATGTTGCACCAATACTTTATCACAGCCTACGAAAATAAAGACATAGTGATAGACTATTTTTACAATGAGAGCAGTATTTTCTTACGTTAAATGCAATGGTTAAAAACTTTTTATACATAAATAAATAAATGAAACATACTTGCTTATAATGGAATAAGCAACCCGAAATACGAGCATCAGGAAACATTTCCCTTGCCGATGCAATGGCTGCTTTTTCATAGTCTAACATGAGACTATTAACTTCTCTTAGTTCAGGGATGATATCAAAAATTTTTGCCCATATAGCATTGTACATTGCAGTGGTTTTTTTGTTGCACAATATAAAAATAGCTGGAAAACCCTGTCGTCAAATATTTACAATTATTTTTTCATCAAAGATTTTAACATTAGTCATAAAAGAATTAACAAAATACAGTTTCACTGAAATTTTCATGACATTTTTTGTACACGATTGTTATATGTATATTCAAAGATTAACTGTAAATTGTATAATTTAATTAGATGTTTCAGTGGCAGTCTCTTACATGATCCAGGCGACGAAAGTGTATTGTGTAAAATTGTGCAATATCATTGGGATTATTCGGCACTACCTGGAAGTGTATAAATATTTTACTGCATAATTTTTCTAAGCAATACATTTAGTTTTCAGCCCACGGCTGCTGGATCAGGCTGCTAAATTTAGCGTTACATTATAAATGAATAGTTCACAGTATGTACCTGGAAAGTTCCATCTCCAAACAGTTGCGTACACTCCCGCAGTGGCCTTTCCATTTCAGGGTGCAAAAATATAAGAGCACAGCCACCATCAGCTGTAGTAACTGCACCTCTATATATTCCATGAAGTGGTGGATATGTTTCTAGAGTTACAGCTAGTTCTGCTAAAGTATTTGGAGTTACTGGAACATTTTTCCTCCTTTCCCTTTTCATTTCTGTCAAAATAGACTGAATTCGATATTGAGCAGCTATATTTCTAAACCTTTCCCTGAAAGACATACACACTTAGTCAGATAATTCTTATGTGTATCAAATAATAGTTATGAGCGGTACATTAAAACAAATACATATGACAAATATTTGAAGCAGTTACACATATTTGGAGCTTAGTTAAATAATATTTTACAGATATCATAGATTCAATACTGTACTTAGAAATTCATTTAAATGAGCAACTTTACTATGCAGATTTTAAAGACATGCAAAATGAAAATAGATCACGATATCTTACTTTTTAAAATTCGGATTGTATTTTAATTATAAGGTCCACTTTGTAATGTGTCAAGTTTGATGGATATTTAACAACATAAAGTCAAAGACGGAAAATGCAAGTAAAGGGGTTTGGAAAAAAGTTACATTGGATTGATAACGTGAATAGTATGGTATTATACTAGGTACAGTACTTTTGATACTCACATTCTGCTCACTCTGTTAAATATGTCATGAAAGGTGTCAAAAGTCGTTCTACATTCTTCGAAAAGAGCAGATCGGAATTCTTCTTTTTCCAACGCAAAATTATCTGGTAGGTGGCCAACGTGCAAAACTCTCTCCTCTACGGTCCTATCTTCATGCAAGTACAACAATCCTGGGCAACGTAAGGACGAACGAGAAGCACAACGCAGAATTAACGGATTTCGAGTGTCACTGTGATACAAGTATCCATTCTCAAAAAATCTTACAGTCCCGGCTCTACGGCCTGGATACTCTTGTACCGCCATAGCGTTACTTTTGGGAGCTTCAGGGTAGTACGAAACGTGAAAAAACTAATCAGTCATGGTACAAGCTAACCGTGTTAATAGCAAAATATGTATTATAGGGCTTGAAAAACAACAAATTACGTGGATCGACGCACCCGGTGAGCTATAGTCCTTACACAAGATACGCTCATCCGTGCAAGTGAATACATATACACTTGTATTTCTTATACTGAGCAATATTCATACGATGCACCTTGCCAAGATTGTAACTGCAGTCACCTACTCTTAGCACAACGGCTCGATACTGATACTTATGAAGAAACTTTTGCACTCGACGCACTCGCCAAATCAACTAATCACACAAGCTGCCATACTAGATTTGTAAGTATGCAAGTATAATTTATGCGGAGTTTTCTTCAGCTGGGCCGCTCCTTTGTCACCGAATGCATCTTTGTTTCAGTTTCCTCTAAGTTACGCACCACCAACTTCTAGACTACTTTTTCATGGCTGTGTCGTTGCGCATGCGCGAAGATGCAATTGATATGATACTACTAGAGATTAATGCATTTGCAGTTCGTATGCACCTACCATAGAGGCTCAGTTACAAGGTTGGCAGCGCGTTGCAGACAACAGACATGCGTCTGTGTCAGGGATGCAAAATAGATGTTTCAAAGTGGGTTAGGTACATTGAGAAAAAATTGGTGCTGCTGATGTCCCTGTCGTTTTGCCGACAATTTTACTTTTTAAAAGTAAATAAAGCCGACGAAATATGAGTGAGAAATTATACAATGTGAATTTAACGTAAAAGCAGGGGTTCAAACTTGGAATAAAGTAAAACAGAAAATGTTTATATTTCGACAATATTATATCTTCTCTACTCTTCCGAAAGTTTGAATTTCATACATTGTTAATTTATGTAGATACTGATCAGAACATCATTAAATCAGAACGCATATAAGAATATTTTTATATTTTTTCATGCAATTTATTCATAAGTTACATTTACTTTTAAAAAATAGAAATTCTTAACTGAAATGTGTAAAAAAAAAGAAAATATAAATTTTTAATCATTCGAGCAACTATAATTTTTTTTTAAATGCCTGATTGATGATAAATATACGAGAAAAGGCATTGTAACAATAACAATAGGATACTTTTTTTCACTTAAATTTAAATGCTGAAGTGAGAAATACACGAGAACATACTATTTCTGTTTCATGCTTACATTAAATATAAAGAATATAATTACCTTGTGCCACTAATAATTATAATCGGATGTACGTTTGTACGCTTAACCGTCTTAAAGCAAACAAATTTCATGACAGTAGCTAAAATACATCATGATTAGACATTCATTGTTTTTCTGTAACCGTGGATTAGCTGTTTGTAATTTAAATATAATAAATTAATTAACAAAAATGCAGACATTCGAGCGTGTTGGATCACTGGGGATTGACTGCTTAGGATTTAATTAATTTTATTCATTTCGTGGCGTTAGCTGAGTTTTTGCGTTTTTGCCCATATAGCCGATTTGAATTCCGCGCGCTTCTGTCTGCACTAATTTGATATTCGGGATCGAGAATCGATTTTCGACAAGTGCGATCCTTTAACGGTGCGATCCTTCCGCACGATAGAGGAGGAAAAAAAGCGCAACCCATAAGTATTACATTCATTGTGCTTCTGAGTCTTCTAACCCATAGAAATAACATACAAATAGAGATGGTCTTGGCTGAACTAGGAGCAGCTATACGCACTGAGGTTGCCATCAACATTAAATAAAAAAATAAATAAGATGGTGAGTCCTATGTTCGTACACAAGAATAACTGTCCTGTCGATTAAACGACAAAGAAGACGGCAGGTCCTGCTTATAGTGCTCTACATATTTTTATTTTCGGACTTCCATGATCTAACCCTATATTTTGTCATCAGACTGATGAACCTACGTATGTTTACAGATAAATGCGTTGCGTCCACGCGTGTGCAAGTACTCCGTAGAATAAGCTGTGCTGTGCAAGACTATCTCGCTTTCTTAACCCGGACAATCTTATCATAACTACATACATGGGAACGCTGCGACTCCTGGCAAATGCAAGTGCTCTGTACAGTAATCTGTGATGTATCTCGCTTTCCGGACCCGGACAATCTCATCATGACTATATGTGTTTGATAATATGTAGTCAGCAATTTCAGCATGCGATAACCACAGGCGTCATCGAACAATATGACAAATTTGGTCCACTAGACTCAGAAACTCTTCCGGTAAGTAATGGAAGAAAAGTCTTTTGTTTTGGTATGCAGTGATATGTTTTCAGTTATGCAGTGTCTGCAGCAGCCGGTCATTTCAATAAGTTTGATGACAATTGAGTACTGTACAACTGTAAGATTACAATTTATTCAAGTAATTTTGTATGATTCACAGAACCCAATAGTATATAACACTTCGATTGAAGATCAAGTAAGTATAGTGACCAGAAGTAAATTTAATTTTCGAAGCCATGAAAGCCATTAATTTCAAATTTTCATTTACGCTGGGTCTATTCGCATCAAATCCACGTTAATACGTGGATACTATACAGTACAGAAAACACCTTGATGAATGTGTGGACAGTATTATTGTTGTTCACGTTTATTTATGTGGATATAATAATCCCTATATCCACGTTCATGTGTATATAAAGACCTTATATCCACGTATTTACGTGGATTTGGTGCGAATAGACACTACGTTTTATTTAAATGCTATGGCTCTGGAAAAGTACGAAATAGGTACTTGAAGTATTATGTGCTAATTACTTTCTTTGCAGTACAATTGTTGATTCAGTTTCTAGGTCTGCTATGTTATAGTTTCTCAAAAACTGGATTCTCTCATTTTTTTTCACTTTTTCAGTACATAATATTGAAAATATAAATCCTGTATGCTATGGGTTTCTAAATGTACTAAAAGACATTATTAAAATTATTAGAAAGCAATAATATACAGGACCACGATAGTGGGTAAAATAAAGTGAGCCAAAATAGTACATTACGCCACTAGGACAGAAAGTAAAAAATTGAGCGCCTGAAAGGCGTGCTTGTTTTACTTTTGTGCCCGAGTCTTGTATATTACTTTTCTTGCCGAGGGCGCAAAGTGCAATTTTGCGCCCGTGGTTACACTTTGGGCCCGAGAAAATACTTTGCGCCCTAGGGCAGAAAAATTTTTTACTTTCCGGACCCAAAATTTTTCTGCCCGTGGGCGCAAAGTGGTTTCGAAAGGCAAGGCCATGCAGCAGAGCCTTTTCGCCCTCAGGCCGCACTTTGGGCCCATGGTAAGAAAAATTGAAACTAACTTTTAGCCCTGTTTGAAGGCCTTACAAATTGATTTTCCTTTTTTCAACCACTTTATTCTACCTACAATCGTAGTCCTGTGTATTATTGGTTTCTGATAACTGTAATGAAGTTGTTCAGTATATTTAGAAACTCATAGCATACAGGATTTCAATTTTCAATGCACTGTACTAAAAGAGTGAAGAAAAATAAGAGAATCTATTTTTTGAGGCAATTGATCTATATGTATCACTGTAATGTCACGTTTTTGAAACTGTATAATAACAGACCCAGGGAGTTAATACTTTTACTAGAATGATAGCAACCAGTATGCACAATTTTAATTTCCTATTTAATACATTTCTAGAGCTAAGCTTATTATTTAAAATTCGAACCAAATGTCTTCGAAGGCTTCAGAATTGATTCCACTTCTCCTGTGTACTGTACCTACTCTGCAATCAACCTATATATTGTCCTATACACTATTGGTTTCTGTAAATTATGAAGAAGTTGTTGCGTACATTCAGGACCTTATGGAATACATGACTTTGATTGTAGATTAGGTAAAGTAAACAGAAAAAGTAAAGTAAATTTTTGAAGCCTTCGAAGACATTCATTTAGAATTTTTAATAACAACAATTGCTCTAGAATGTAACAAATAGTTACTGAATAATTTTGTATGCTGGTTCCTTTCATTATAGTGTAAGTGTTGACTGACTTTCTAGGTCTGCTATTTTATAGTTCAAAAAATTTGACATTACAATGCTACATGTGCACCGATGGGCCCAAAAACTGGATTCTCTCATTTTCCTTTGCTGTTTGAGTATAGTGCATTGAAAAGATAAATCCTGTATGTTATAAGTTTCAAAATTTACTAAACTACTTCATTACAATTATCAGAAACCAATAATATGCAGGATTATGATTTTAGGTAGAATAAAGTGGTTTAAAAAAGTAAAATCAATTTTTAAGGCCTTCGGACTGAGCTAAAAATTAATTTTACTTTTTTATTTCACTATATTTCCCACCAGCATAGTTCTGTATATTGTTACTTCTTCATAATTGTAATAAAGTATTTCAGTACATTTAGAAACTTTATAGCTTACATGATTCATATTTTTAATTATGTGAACTAAAAAAGTGAAGTAAAATAAGAGAATCTAGTTTTGGAGCCCATCTGTTAAAATGTATCATTGTTAGCTATAATTATTACACTATAAAAAAGCAGACCTAGCAGTAGGTCAACAGTTTTTCTACAATGAAGGCAACTAGCACGCAAAAATTGCAGCACACATCACGTCTATTTTTATAGTCATGGTTTTTAGTAGAAATATGAACTAAATGTCTTCGAATGCTTCAGAAATTGATTTCATTTCTCCTGTTGACTTTATCTAATCAGTAATCAAAGTCATATATACTGTCGGTTACTGTGAATTTTGAAGTAGTAGCTGCGTACATGTAGAATCTTACGGAATACATGACGGTACGGAATACCTTTGGTCATTTTAGTATCCATCACTGAGAGATTCGGTTCAGTCAGTATACTACATATATGCTACAGGCAGTATAGTGCCTATTCCGCATGTCCGGCGCGTCAGCTATGCCAGCCGGAACAAGAGCTGTACAGAAACCGTATACCTACTGTACATAATCTCCGGTGTATAGTTTGAGCCACACTACAGGTATAGCTACGGTACGATTTCGGGCTCTACGCTGCTCCGACTGGGATACCTGCTATCCCAGTAGTCAGAGACACCAGACTTACAGGCATTTGGTATAGATGCTGTAGGGGGAGGACAACTGCAGCACCGAATCTCTCTCAGTGATAGTTGTAACGCCAATCCGATGGCAAGGCCAAGCAGCACTATTACTTTTCTCCGCCCGTGGAGTGGCGCGACGGTGGGGGGCTCTCGTGTGTGTTGCAAATGTAGTACTTCTCTTAGTATAGTTTTTCTACGCTGACCAACAGGGGTCCCCACAGGTGATACAATTACCATCAGATCACCATGCTAAAAATGTTTGCTTATGGTAAGCTGACCGTAATTCTATCACTTCTGAGAGTGCTGGCAGTGCCCAAGCCCAACTGCATACACACACACACACACACACACACACGCACGAGTAGGGTCTCCCCGCCCTGGCTCCACGAGTGCTCGTGCCTCTTAAGGTAGTTGGTCCAGTTGAGTGGCTCTCAACCTCTATGATTCAACAGATTATCAATAATTTTCGCCGTAATCATTGTTTAATAACGTTAATATCAACTAAATTATCCTAAAAGACATATAAATAACTGATATCACGAGAAATATTATAAAATTTCGAAATAGTCTGGAAAGATGAGAACAACTGTATGACTATATAGGTATACTCATAGCATGGCAAGTCTTATGAAAATGAGAATATTTAATAATTGGCACGGACAAAAATGATCTAAAATTTGCTTGTTATTTCTAACGGCATCCGAAATAACATATTAGTTTTTTGAAATAATTTTTAGAGCGGTTATATTTAAATCGATTATATTGTCTGATTTCACGGGGTAAGCCCATACTTTCCATGTTAAAGAGTCCAACTTTGAAGCTGAGTATCTCGAAAACGGCACGGACAATCTTAATAAAATTTTAACCAATGATGTATGGCAGCATTATGAAGTGATACCCGCAGTGTGGGACATTTTTGTAGACGGGCGAT
>JAPYYV010017395.1:0-13277 GCA_030522625.1 Copidosoma aretas | reverse complement strand
TATTATTATTACCATTTCTTGCAAATAACGTTTATCCTACTATAGTCGTCTCATTTCCAAAAGTGCATTTTCATTTTTAAGCAGACTTTATGTTAGATGTAACCTCAAAAATCTCATAAACCAGAGATAGCTCAAAAACATGACATCAATATTTAACCAAAACATCAAAGACACGCATGCATATTTTATTTCAGATACCTATTTGGATTCAACCACGACGTCTTTTATCTGGGCTCATTAAAATGCTTCCTTTGCCAAACTAAATTTTTTGTGCATCAGCCAGTAGATAAATCACCAAGTTATTTTAACTCTTATGTTACATAACTTTTCTTCAATCAAATTTAAATCTAAAAAAACATCAATGGTCAATGAGTGTATGTATATTAAAATACTTCTTTTTATATTTTAGATAGCCAGTAAATTAAGGGATTTAGTACGATGACATTCAGCAGTTGTACTCTGAGTTAGACATCCTCAATAATGCTTCAATATCGTAATAGTTTAGGTATGACGTCACTGATGAAAAATTTTGTCCATGGGATTGCACACAAGATTTACTGGTCTGTATTAATAAATAGCTTTAAGGTTCCTCTAGCAAATCACAAATGTAAACATAAATTTTTTTAGTTAACACGGAGGCAAACTGAGCACCTTTAAGCTCTTTGTTTATACTTATATTCAGTTTTTACTTTCGTTAAAATCGCTTATTCATCGTATATGTAGGACATCGTTGATAAGTTTATACACATCATCATCATTCCGAGTATACTACCGGCAAAGTAACACGTAAGGTAAAGTCCTCTTTAATTACTTATTCTAAATTATTATTAAAATCAGCGCATTTTTAGATAAAATTGTTTTTGATTTTTTTCGCATCTCTACAACTACATACATGATTTTTTTATAATCCTTAGCAACACAAGATCATTAATTTATACATGTATAGTTTTACTTAAATAACACTAAACACTGCAAATCGTGATTTTGATTGAGATTTTACATTGATAATGGCTATGTAAGCTAATAATTATTATGACTACTATTACTGTCGATAACTTTTTGCTGGTGCCTTGGCATTGAATGTGTCAAAGCTCGGAAATACTGTGATCTGGCTCGTAATGGCTGCTATGATTTCATAACTCGTTCTTGTAGCTCTTCATGAGTTATTTGCGAGGATTTGGCGTTCGTAGATAAATCATATTATTATTTTGATTTTTATAAAAGTAAAACCGGTTTGCCTTTCATGATAAACGTTCATCAAATATCACCTCAGTATAATGTAAACTTAATTTCTGCTTGGTCGGCACTTATATTTCGAATGATTTACGATGTCAATCACATCCTTTCTCTTAAAATAATTAATCACTTAGTAGTCGAATTATCTCATTTTAACTTTATCCTCAGACACTCATAGCAGAAAATATAAATGTCTTCCTAGGTTTACCTTTAGTTTAATAAACAATAAACTCTTTATCAGTTTTTCGCCCTCTTTACAACGTCTTAGCCATTTATTTTGGTTATTGTTCTTGAACTGTTTATAGCTAACTTTGTACGGTTAGTAAAATACGTTTCCAACTGGTAGAAAAAATATATATTTAAATTATTGCTTTAAGTCCAAAACAAAATTAATTTAGCGTGTATGCGTGTATACGTGGATGAAGGTCTTAATGCAGCTTACATTGCCGCAATCATGCACTGCAACATAAAAACTGTACGCAAATGGATGCGAAGATTTGAATAAGAAGAGGAAGTTCCAGATTACATCGCAGTCGATCTGAGATTTAGTAATATCATTTTTTTCTTAGTATAAGGTGTCGTAAAAATTAGTCCGTCAAGACATAGTGTATACGTATCAATATGTAGTTATGGCCAGATAAATAAAATTTTCGATGATAACCTCGCCTATGTAGAAGCAGAAATCCATCTCTGAGCCTGTATGCAAGCTACCCGAAATACTGAATTTAAGTTTTTGCGAAAAAACTTTAAGTGCAGCCATAAAAACCAGGCTGAACTTAAACTACTGTAAGGCTGCTAAGAAAACTAATTTGCAAGATCGGCACGTTCAAGCTCTATTTTAACTTTACAACGAGAAATTTATATCACACGGTTAAAGAATGGCAAACCACCGTTTTTCTTGACAAAAAAGTATTATCAACTGACAAAGACAAAAGATGCTACGTTTGGCGACCTTCAGTAATGCGTTATGATGAAAATTGTGTAATTTAACAAGTGTACAGTGATAGGGTTACAAGAGTATAATAGGCATGTGTGAGCGGTGACGGGCCTGGCGAAACAGTTAAAGTCAGACATCATATGGATGCTGCAGTTTACCTAGAAATACTGGAACATTCCTTCCATCCATCTGTCATTTTACGTTATCCATATGTAAATGTAGTATCCGATGTTAAGGACAATTTTACAGTGCACAAAGCGCGCGCCGTTCAACAATGGTACAGAGAGCATCCAAGGTTGCAAAGATTGGAATGGCCAGCGATGTCTCCCGGTTTAAATGTAACATAAATTTTTGGTCAGTTATGGTGCGAGAACAGAGACCAAGGATAGCAAAAACTCATGGAGAGCTACAAGAACGTGTTATAGAATCATGGCAGAAAATACGAGCTAGACCACAGTATTTCCGAGCTTTAACATATTCAATGCCAAGGCGTCGGCAAAAAGTTATCGACAGTAATAGTAGTTATATTAATCATTAGTTTACATAGCCATGATCAATGTATACCTTAAATCCAAATCACCATTTTTAGTGTTTAGTGTTTTTTAAGTAATTTTATACATCTATAATAAAAAATGACAAATTATGTAGGCAATTGTAGAGATGTGAAAAAAATCAAAAACGATTTTATCTAAAAATGCGCTAATTTTAATAATAATTTAGAATGAGTAATTAAAGAGGACTTTACCTTACGTATTACTTTGCCGATAGTATACTCGAAATGATGATAATGATGTGTATGAACTTATCAACGATGTCCTACTTATACGATGAATGAGCGATTTTAACGAAAGTAAGAACTGAATATAAGTATAAACAAAGAGCTTAAAGGTGCTCAGTTTGCCTCCGTAGTAACTAAAACAATTTATGTTTATATTTGTGATTTGCTAGAGGAACCTTAAAGCTATTTATTAATACAGACCAGTAAATCTTGTGTGCAATACTATGGACAAAATTTCTCATCAGTCACGTCATACCTAAACTATTACGATATGGAAGCATTATAGAGGATGTCTAAATCAGAGTCTAACAGCTGAATGTCATAGTACTAAATCCCTCAATTTACTGGCTATCTAAAATATAAAAAAAAGTATTTATTATACACACACTTATTAACCATTCATGTTTTTTTTTATTTAAATTTGATTGAAGAAAAGTTATGTAACATAAGAATTAACATAACTTGGTGATTTATCTACTGGCTGATGCACAAAAAATTTAGTTTGGCAAAGGAAGCATTTTAATGAGCCCAGATAAAATCCGTCGTGGATAAATCCAAATAGGTATCTGAAATGAAATATGCATGTGTATTTTTGATGTTTTGGTTAAATATTGATGTCATGTTTTTGAGCTATTTCTGGTTTATGAGATTTTTGAGGTTACATCTAACATAAAGTCTGCTTAAAAATTTGCAAGAAATGGTAATAATAATAAAATAATGATCATGTCACCCCTACCGTGTTTATATGCTGATGCCGCTAAAATTATCGAAATATTCTGGAGAACTTTTCTTTCTGCATGGATAAATAAAAGTGCATCTTAACAGTTGATGTGCATTCATTTTTCAGTAGTTTTCACGAGTATTTCAGTCACTGCGGAATCGCAGAGCACTATGGTAAGTTAATTATGAGAGGGTTAAAGCAGGTTTGTTTATGTTTTCACACATAGTGAATCAGCTAATTGATAGACTGAACTGTTTTATCTTCAAAGCATTTGTATGAAGGCCGTCGAACATGTGACGTTGCCATTCACCCAAATGCTTGGGGAAGGATCTGTTTGCGGTAGATGTACACTTGCATAGTATACATGTGTGTATTGCAGTCACCGTATAATATAGCGCTGAAGTATGTGTGTCTGTATTAGGCCGTGGTCAAACGGTACATAGTGGAGCTTCGAAGTAGAGTCTGTGCTTGGGTTAATTTAAATATTAATGGCTGATTTGGGTTTGATATTTTTTGTTTACAGTCTCAAAACTTGGAGGGGGGTGTTTGCAAAAAAAATCCAACTTGGAAAATAACGGACACACAATATACACATACATGTGTGTCAATCTTAAGCTGCAATACTGATGAGTCATTCATTCGTATTGAACAAGTAATAATTGTTTGCGGATTCTAGGATTTTATTACATACATCAACTATTTTTCGTCAATTAATTGTGTGTTTGCTTGATAAAAATATATAATTTAACAAGGTATCAAATCAAACTAATTGTATTTTCTGTGTCTTTCGTTTGGAATGAGGCATATGAACACAACATAATACCTAAATAGTATTATTTGATACCTTGTTCATCTATATTTCTTTGATTTCGAAGCAAATTTTTATGTATCCATTTTTTATATCTATGTTTGCATGCATGTATATCTTAAAGAATAAAGTTTTGTAATAGATACTTAGGCATAAAAATAAAAAAATTAAAATATGGTGGTTGGCACGTGGAGCTGGCAGGGGTCAAAGCCCCACAAGTATATACATATTTTTTTTTTTTTTTTTTTATATTATACTGCTGTACGTCCGGCTCCTATTAAGGGCACTACTCTGGGCACTGAGCAGTTAGGAAAGGGAATGAATAAGGGATGGGAGGGGGTAGGGGGAACTTATAACTAATCGGTGTATTGCCTGAGTCCTGACCGGGTGTCTACGCATAAACACCAGGAGAACCCTAGGCAAACGACGAGACTCGAACCGAGTCCCGCCTATTACATGCCCGTACACTGTACTTGATTCCGGAGATCGACGAAACTGCAACTCTACCGTTGCGCCAACGTACCAGTTAGTAGTATATATATTTGTATGACTATTCTGACTGAGTCCACCAAAAGTGGGAGTGCACGTGTATCAACTCGTAGTAGTACTGCTATACCACAGATAGCGCTGTAGCTATACAAATTTTAGTGAACCTTTAAGAAGTGATCGGTCTAAGTGTCCACGCTGTCTATTGTCTGCCACCGCGCCATGTCGATCAAAAAAGAGCAGGGCCAATCAGAGAGAGAGAGAGAGAGAGAGAGAGAGAGAGAGAGAGAGAGAGAGAGGGAGAGAGCAGACTTAAGAGTTAAACAAACCCATGTACGGAGCTGCATCAGCATTAGTTCAGTGCGTTTACTTTCACGATTGTGTCAGTAATTTTAAGTAAGTTTGAGAAAATAAAAATTTTTCTAATTAAAAAAAAATTTTCTGCGTTAATTTAATGAAATTAGAGGTTGTAAAAACATTCACCTTCTAATATAACCCTTTTTTTTTCGGACATGCAAAAATAACGGTTTGTTGTAATGAAAACTGCAAGATTTCTTCTATTAAGGGTTTCAAAATGTGTCGAAATCTGCGAAAAGAAGATCGACGGCAACTATGGCTTTAAATTATTGATCGCCAAGACTGGGTAGCTAGAAGCAGTCCTGCTTTATGCCAGGTAAAAAAATTTATTGTTAAATTCAAACTATAAGATTTGAATAAATTTTATACAGAATCTGCTAATATTTTTAATTGAATTGGTTCAAAATTATGCATAATGATACCATTTATAGCCGCATTTTACTGATGATATGTAGGAAAAAGACTACCATGACAAACTTCAGTTGAAAAACACAGCAGTTCCTACTATATTTGAAGATTCAAACGGAGATGTCAAAAAAGATAATCTCTTATTAGATTTGCTACAAAACAAAGCTTATCAAGAAAAAACGATATTAACACATCTTGTAACAAATACGTGTAATGAATATGTGGAATGTAGTCTGATTGATTCGCAGTGTGACTCTTCAGGTAATGTAAAATTTTTAAATTATACATTGTTGTTCCCATGCCCATGACATTGTACTATTGTCATGTGTAGTCAAGCTTCACTGCTACTTTGAATGTATAAGTTTTGTTGATGTGTTGTTGAAATGTATTGTTCTTTCTTTCCAAGTGAATTTGATATGCTAGTAATCTAAGGCCATGATATAAATAGATAAAGTTTGATGACAATCTAAATTCCACACCTTAATAATGTGTTCTTACGTTTAATTGTTCACAGTTGTTCTTATGTCAACAAAGGTTGTGAAAGTTAATAATGTTTTTAGGGATAGTAGAATTCAAGACAGTAATTCAGAGCTATTGACTAATTAAAATTCAGTTGAAAGTCCACTAAAACGAAATGTTGAACTGAACTCTACTAGCAAATCTCACAGCAACAGCAACATTCAAAAATTCCGGAGACGTCTGCAAGTTTTGGAAAATTTTTATTTCAATAGTGGAAAGAACAACATACTGTTGAAAAAAATTAGATGCAGCTAGGAAAAAAACCAACGATCAGAAAGGTCAAAAATCAATAACCAACGATCAAAAATCAACACTATGAATTAATTTTAAAATTATTTAACCAAGATCAAACGTTGTTATTAAGTGGTTTTTATGACACACTTCCTCGTTGGTGCAACAGTACAATTCTGAAAGTACTAAAATCAAGTTTTGTTTAAAGCACAGCTGGTTACGAGGAGTTACTACGTCGAAATTTTCCTCTCTTTTGTGTTCGAGTATTGAATAAAAAATAAGAAAAATCACGATTAATTAGCGACATAAGCGATGAAGTTTTTTCTTTCTTTCAATTGGAAGTCGCTGAATTTCCAAATGATATCGACAGCCATTATACGCTAGTTTTACACAAAATAAGCATTAAACATGGTATAGCTTATGATGTTGCAACTAACACTACTATTGGAAATGTCCCTTTGCCTGGACACGAGAAAACAGCAATCGCGATACATGCTTTGGTATTTCTGTTGGCAGGACTCGCTTCTAGATGGTAGCAGAGTGCTGAACTGTATTTTACAGGCAATAGGGGCGGTCGTAGGCTCAGTGGTTTGCGTGCTAGCTTCGTTATCAACACCACCTTAGAGGTGAAGGGGTCGCAGCTTCGATTGCCGGTCAGGAAAAACATATTTTTTTCTGTGGATGCTGGCCGGTAATACAACCCATGACACCGATAAAGGCTAAGAAAGTAGCATTTATGAAAATAAGATTCATTTGATTAAGTTTGTTGGCAAGAGTAAAAATATACATACATTGTGCAATATGATGTAAGTTGAAAAGCTAACAAAAAGAACTCTCGCTCGAGTTATCTTACGATTCCTTACTGTTAAAAAAAAAGCACTGTTTATGTTCAAATAAAGTAAAGTAAATTTATTTGCGTGAAATGATTGAAGATGACGAAAAAAGTGACTCAACATTAGCACCAAAGTTACGTACTAAATATTTGGATCCAAAAAACCATTTTTTTTAAATGCAAGTCAATTGTGCTATGCGTGTAGTTAATGATTCTATTAGTTCTTCTATAGGGTTTTTAGCTGATTACAGTTTGGATGGCTGATAGATTTACAACATATTGGTTTATTCAATCAGTCGCTTGTTGTTTTACTACTATGTTTACGAAAAATAGCACTTAGTAAAGTTAATTCAGATACATATAATCAGACCATTACTTTCTAATGAGATTTTATGAATCCTATATCGTGATGTTTAAGTAGGCGTGAAAGGTACGTGAAAGCCCTTTCAAACGACAGTGTTAATTTCAACAACTACAGTCATTAATATTTCTGAACTGCTGCTATGTTTATATGATTTTGATTACTTCTTTTCTTCGCGGCTATGTTAAGATTATTAAAAAAATTGGATTTCTGTTATAAGGTTAGAACAACCAATTCCTAATGCTTTGCAAGTTGAAAAAAACCTATTTTCAATCATGATTTCTCAATTTATAAAAAAAATCAGAAACAGTAATTATTCTAAGGAGGATAGAGAATTTCTTTCGAAGTTTCTTGACATTCTACCGAAAAATCTCTGTCCTTTAACTCATTATGTTAATCATAACAACCCATAAGGCGAAATTTAAAATCTGCTCAGTCATAATATTTATCTCATCATAACCGATTTAATTGTTTGCTACCCTATACCTAGATGTATTCTTGGAAACATTAGGAAATGTCAAAAAACATGTAGCTTGTGAGTGAAAGGAACTAAGTCACGAAAAATTTCACATTACTTTTTTAATTAGCTATGTCAAATAACAGCAAGGAGTAAGAAACTATTTTTTCATGATTTAAGTACATTTAAATTTTTATGCAAATGTAAAAATATTTCAGGATATATTACCCACAAATGCGTCCCTCGAAATATAATTTAAGAACTATCTTTGTCACTAAATTTAAGGAGATTGATTTCACATTGGTGGATTGTCGTGATCTAAAATAAAAAATTATCCTTAGTTTTTATGCATTTGGAATGAGAATTATATAAAAAAAGTACTATTTAAAAGTTCAATCAAAGCGAGTAAAACCATGGCCATGCATGTGATTGCGAAATAAGTATATTTATCGTCTTTTTTTAAAATTATTTCTGATTTTCTCCAATTCACCATAATACATGGCATAGGTATTGTATTATTAAATTATTGAAAATTTTTTTTAGGTACAATCATCTTAATCCGACGTACCAGGATCATGGACAATAAAATTTGATTCGTACAACTAACTCCTTATCTGTTCTTAAATTGTTGATATTAAGGCTGATAAAGTTTAAGGACGTTTATGGCACTTCGTATAACTCAACCACTTTAGTATAGCAGATAATCATTGATATCTCAAATAATGGTTGGTAATTACCATAAGTTGACACTTAAATAACCTCAACAACCTTAACATTAAGAACTTACAAAAAAAAAAAGAAATTTTAGCAAAATGCGAAGAGTTGAGTAACACTTTATAACTATATAGGTATACTAAAAGCATGCCAAACTTTTTTTGTATCGAGATATCCTATCTTAAAATTCTCCTGGCCTAAAAGTGAAGCCTCAATAGCATTGGCTGAATCGACCATAAGGTCGACGTGTGATTGGCCATTGTCTAAAAGAGGGCTATTTTTAAATACAATTTATTATTTTTGATTAAAAATTTTTATACATAATTAATTTACTTTTATCTTAAAATTTTCATGGCCTAAAAGTGCAGCCTTAATAGCACTGGCTGAATCCAACATGTGGTCGACGTGTGATTGGTCATTGTCTAAAAGAGGGCTATTTTTAAATACAAGCTATTATTTTTAATTAAAAATTATTATACATAATTAATTTACTCCTATCTTAAAATTTTCATGGCCTAAAAGTAAAGCCTCAATAGCATTGGCTAAATCTAACATGTGGTCGACGTGTGATTGGTCATTGTCTAAAATAGCGCTATTTTTAAGTACAATTTATTATTTTTGATTAAAAATTTTTATACATAATTAATTTACTTCTATCTTAAAATTTTCATGGCCTAAAAGTGAAGCCTTAATAGCACTGCCTGAATCCAACATGTGGTCGACGTGTGATTGGTCATTGTTTAAAAGAGCACTATTTTTAATTACAATTTTTTATTTTTTATTAAAAATTTGTATACATAATTAATTTACTCCTATCTTGAAGTTTTTATGGCCTCAAAGCAAAGCCTTAATAGCATTGGCTGAATCTAACATGTAGTAGACGTGTGATTGGTCATTTTCTAAAAGAGCGCTGTTTTTAAATACAATTTATTATTTTACATTAATAATTTTTGTACATAATTAGTTTACTTCTTTCTTAAAATTTTCATGGCCTAAAAGTGATGCCTTGATAGCATCGGCTGATTCCAACATGTGGTCGACGTGTGATTGGTCATTGTCTAAATGAGCGCTATTTTTAAATACAATTTATCATTTTTAATTAAAAATTATTATACATAATTAATTTACTCCTATCTTAAAATTTTTATGGCCTAAAAGTGAAGCCTCAATAGCATTGGCTGAATCCAACATGTGGTCGACGTGTGATTGGTCATTGTCCAAAAGAGCACTATTTTTAAATACAATATATTATCTTTAATTAAAAATTTCTATACATAATAAATTTACTCCTATCTTAAAATTGTCATGGCCTAAAAGTGAAGCCTCGATAGCACTGGCTGAATCCAACATGTGGTCGACGTGTGATTGGTCATTGTTTAAAAGGGCGCTATTTTTAAGTACAATTTATTATTTTTGATTAAAAATTTTTATACAAAATTAATTTACGCCTATCTTAAAATTTTTATGGCCTAAAAGTAAAGCCTTAATAGCATTGGCTGAATCCAAGATGTGGTGGACGTGTGACTGGTCATTGTCTAAAAGTGCGCTATTTTTAAATACAATTTATTATTTTTGATTAAAAATTTTTATACATAATTATTTTACTATAATTTTTCGTTTCTATTTTAGAAATAAATAATAATTATAATGATTATTACTATAATGATAATATTATCAATAATAATAATTATTATAATTATATTAATGATATTCATAATAATAATAATAATGCTAGTAATAATAATCAAAATGATAATAATAATAATAATAAAAATAATGATCCACTGCTATTCTTTCCATCTCAAAAATGAGAATAATTTTGGATGAAGCAAATCCATCTGTAATGTAATTTGCTGAAGATGTGAACATGCCTATGATTTAAACAAAGCCCAAGGTGAAAAAAAATATTATTAAAATTTAATTACAATTTGTAATAAAAGTTTTTATAAAATCCTGTTGAAGTTCGGATTAAAATTTGACTAATGTATGCTTCATTAAATAAAAAAAAAAATAGATAAAATATATAATACATAGGAATAACGACAATGTATTGGTTACATAAAATGCGTGTTTTTAATTTATTTACAGACATAATCTGCCAACGATTCCAATTTAATTTTATATATTTTATAGTCTATCACATAATATGTATAAAACAATAATAAAAATACAAAATATATACTAAAATATAAACAACAAATTCCTGTTCAAAGGGCTTTTTTCTTACATTTTACAGACTGATTAAAATAAATTAAAAATAGTCAATGGTATATTATGCAAGTTAAAGAAAAATAATTCTTTTGTCGTTGAAAAATATTGGGAAGTGTGCGCGTAGCGCGCATGGCATGCCTAGTCTTTAAAACGGCCCGGGGCATATTTGTGACCATTTAAGAGATAGATCATAGTTAAATTTCTTATACTGTACTTGTTTTTTATAATATTTGTGAATGTCGTTTTATTTTATCGATCAAAACCTTACTCGTTGGGAACTCAGGGATTAGATTTACGTGTTAAAAGAGCCAACTTTGAAGCTTCATACCTTGAAAACAGTACTGCTGAGATTACTGAAATTTAAATGTAACGTACATTGATACCTAAAGAACATATCTTGAAAATTTCAAGACAATCGTAAATAAAGTAATTTTGGCATAGACGCCCTCAAAATATTTTTTACTAAGACTGATTGTTTTTTTTTCTTATTTCAATATCATCAGATCATTAAATATTTCGTACATCAATCATATTTATAGAAGATTTTTACGAAATTTTTCTTTTACATTTTTATGTATTTTTACACAATTTTACTTATGAAAATTTTTATATTTTACGCAATAAATTTTTTTATAAATGGATTCAATTAGTAACTAGGTATTTATTTTGTTAATAATAATTTTCATGTACGTGAATAATGCATTTCTATAAAAAAAATTGTTAATCCGCTTATAATACATCTAGATCCATTACGTATTTAATTAGTTACAAAGAGGCATATGTTTTTTTCTATGTCCGATTTGTACACTTTAAGCTCCTACATGTACGGTTCCTACATTTTTGTTGAAATTAGAAATTTTTTTAATCGTAGATAAATTATATATTTAAGTATTCTACTCATTTACAGAACATCATATTTTCTCAATGATTTTTTAATTAGAAATGAAACATTTTTTGAACATGTGTTTATAAGACACACGTTTTAAACTTTTCTTGATCCTTATTTTTTAATTATTCATTAGTAAGGTAAAAGTACAAATTGACGGAACATCTCCCTATTCATGAAAGATGAAAATAAACGTGCTATGTTACAACTAAAATTACCGAATAACTATTTCTAATCAATAATTATATTATCATGATATTTTTAAAGTGAAGAAGCTCGATAGTTACATAACACTGGGAGAAAAATAAGTTACACTGTGTAATAATTTTATAATAGGGACAGAACCATACATGACAACTTTTTCCGTGGTCCGTATTATGAAACGAACTTTTTAAATTAATGTTCACCATAATGCGACGGAAGTAGGAACTTTTCTCCTCCCGGCGCAGGATTGATGAAAAATCGTATACGCACCGCAGGAGGAAATAAAGAATGCTCAGATCACACGTTTGCCACCCTCGGCTTCGCCTCGGGTAGCAATGCACGTGTGATCTAGAGCATACTTGACTTTCCTTCCCTTGGTGCGTAATGTACTATTGATTTCATCACAGTTCACTAATTGGCATAAAATTCAGTTGTATTGAAAGAAAATCGTGCCGTCTCTGTCAAGCAGTTCGAGTAGTTTTAAATTATTACAAAAAAAATACTTCACGGTCGAAGTTTCATAATAGGGACATAAATTATGGATCACTGGGACAGAACTTTTGCTGCTGTTCCATAATACAGACATATCAATTGCATCAATATTATTATGAAAATTACTCTATATTCTATACAAATTTCATGAAAAAATCAGAATTACTCATTAAAGTCACAGCGAACCAAGAAAAACCAAAATCTCTAGCATCAAATCATGCCTGATTTTTTTACAGAATTTATAAAAAAAAAGCCTAAATTTGTTTCTTAATTGGTACTTTTACGCTGACCTTTTGAATTTGCGCGCTTCATATTAGATTATCATAGAGAAATATATTCCGATCACGTCTTGTAGGATCAATAACAAATTTTCTCTCCGTGTATCAGTAAGCGTGTATAAAGCTGAAGGCAGAGGTATAGCGTAAAGTCATTAGTACACGCGCTTCAAGGGAACTGCAGAGGTATTGCGTCACGTCATAAGTACACGTGTCTGAACGTAACTGCAGAGGTATCGCGGGATGTCATGAGTACGCGTCTCTGAAGGTAACTGTCGAAGTACAGCAAAATTATAATTGGAAGAAAAATCAGCGCTCTTAAATTTTGTGAAATACAGCTAGTAAGTTAAGTTCTTTTTCCTGT
>JAPYYV010017392.1:0-10624 GCA_030522625.1 Copidosoma aretas | reverse complement strand
GACGACGAAGGGCTGACCCGCCAAGATATGAACCAAAACTATGGAACCAATATAAAGCTGTTCTACAGGGAACAGCGAGGACAAATAACGACTATGAGGTTTTGTGCTTGAATGCACAAAACCTAATTACACTGTCCTGAATCTTGATTAATTTTTGTAATAATAATTACAGATAATCTATAACATACAAGCATAAAACCTAATGACCCTGTTCTGCAACTGAACTCTGCGATTCAATAATAAATAATAATAAACGATATACTAGAGCATAGAACCTAAGGACCTTCTACTACACTTGGATTATTTATTGCAATAATCAATATGAATAAACTATAATATAAGAGTATTACTTCTAATAACACTCTGCTGCACTTTTAATCTATACTGCAATAATGAACATTCGTAAACTATAACATATGAGTATATAACCTAATAACTCAGTCTGACACCTTGATTCTTTTATTTAATGATATGTACAATCGTACTATAACGTATGAGCAAAAAACCTAATGACCCTGTTTTGCGTCTTGATTTTTTTTTTTTGCAATCATAATTGTAAATAAACTATTATATTAGAGCATATAATCTAATGACCTTGTACTGCAGCTCGATTCTGTAATGTAACAATGAATATGAATAAACTTGAACATCAGAGCATATAACCTAATTACTCTGTACTGCATCTTGATTTTTTTTTTTAATAATAGTTGTAAACAAAAAATAACATAAGGGCATAAAACCTAATGACTCTGGACTGAATCTTGATTATTTTTTTTAATAATTTTTAAAAAGATACAACATAGCAGCATAAACCTAACGACCCTGTACTGCATAGTGATTCTTAATGGTAATAATAATTATAAGAAACCATAACATAAAAGCATAAAACTTAACTACCCTGTAGTGCATCTGAATTATTTATTGCAATAATAATCAAAACAAAAGTATAACGAAACCATATAAAATCTAATAACCCTGTACTGCATCTTGATTCCTCTGCGCAATAATAATAACTAATAAACTATAACATAAGACTATAACACCTAATGACCCTGTGCTGCACACTTGGCTGTACTGCAGTGATGAATGTTGATCAACTATAACACATTGCATATACCCAAATAAGTCTGTTTGGAATCTAGACTTTTTTTATTAAATAATGACAAATAAACTATAACGTAACAGCATATAATCTCACGACTATCTACTGCATCTTGATTCCTTTTTTATAATCGAACATATAAATATTTTATGATACAAGAGCATAAACCCCAACAACCCTGTACTGCATAGTGATTCTTTATTGCAATACGTAAAAGCATACAACCTAAAGACCCTGTACTGCATTTCAATTCTTTATTGCAAAAATAGGTATAAATCAAGTAGAATATAATAGCATACTTACCTGATTACCCTGTTCTGCATCGTAATTTTATTTTCAATGGTAATTAAAAATAAATTATAACATAAGAGCATAAAACCTTATGACCCCGTATTCCTTCTTAAATTTCAAATGCATTAATAATAATGAAGAAACTATAATATAAAAGCGTTAACCCTAAGGGTCCTGTGTTACAATCTAATTATGTAATGCAATAATAAATATAAATAACCTATAACGTAAAAGAATAAAACTCATAGATCCTGTACAGCATTTTAATTCTTTTATTGCAATAATAGATATGAATGTTCTGTAATATAAAAGCATATAAACTGATGATTCTGTTCCGCATCGTGATTTTTATTCTAATGATAATTACTAATAAACTAAAATATAAGACAATAAAACCTAATTACCTTGTTCAGTACCTCGACCCTGTAATGTAATAGCAATTATAGATAAACTCTAATGTAAGATCACATAAACTAATTACTATGTACTGCAACTTGATTTGTTCGTAATAATAATTACATATAGAATATAACATATGACCATCACACCATATAACTTCGTGCTGCATCTTGTATCCTTTTGTCGCAATCATAATTAGTAATAGACCCTCTCATAAGACCATAACACCTATTGACCCCGTACTGCATCTCAATTCCTTATTTGCAAATAAACCATAATATAGGAGCATTATACTTAGTGTCCCTGTGCTGCGCCCTGTAATGCAAAGCTGAACATTAATAAACTATAACATAAGAACATATAACCTAATGACTCTGTTCTGCATTATGACTTTTTATTCAATAATAATTACAAAAAAATTCTAACATAAGAGCATAAAACCTCATTACCCTGTACTGCACCTTATTTTTGTAATGCAACAATAATTATAAAAAAACTTAAACATAAGTGCACATAACTGAATGAACCTGTACTGCATTTGGATTATTTATTGCAATGATTGATATAAATAAACGATATCAAACCTAATTACTGCGATATAATATAAGAGCATCAAACCTAATTACTGCGTTTGGCATCTTGTTTTTTTTTTTTTTTTTTTAATAATAATAATGACAAATGAACTATAACGTAAGATCCTGTAACCTAATGACCCCGTACTGCATATTAATCCCTTTTTTTCAATCATAATTATAAATAAACTATGATATACGAGCAATTAATCTAATGACCCTGTGCTGCACTTTTATTATGTAATGCAGTAATTAATATTAATAAACTATAACATATTAGCATATAACATAATAACTCTGCATTAAATTTTGATTATTTATTGCACTACATAAACTATAACATAAGACTATAACACCTCCCGATCCCGTTCTGCATCTTGATGCCTTTTTGGCGATTATAAATATAAATAAATTATTAAATTATAGCATATACCCTTATGACCCTGTACCGCACCTCAATTCTATAGTGCAATAATAAATATATATTAACTCATACATAAGATCATATAACCTGATAACTATGTACTTTATCTTAAATTTTTTCGGCAATGATAATTATTAACAAACTATAACATAACAGCATAAAACTTAAAGACCCTGTACTGGATAGTGATTATTCATTGTAATAATAATTATGAATGAACTACAACATAAAAGCATCAAACCTGACTAACCTGTAGAGCATCTGAATTGTTTATTGCAATGATAACTATAAGGAAACTGTAACAAAAGCTTATGAAATGAAATAATTTGGTACTGCATCTTAAATCTTATGTACAATAATAATTACAAATAAACTATAAAATAAGAGCATTAAACCTTAAGACCCTGTAGTGCATTTTAATTCTTCATTGCAATAGTAATTTAACATGAACTGTAACAAAATTCTATTAAACCTTAACTTCTTGTACTGCATCTCGAGTCTATGCTACAATAATGATTATAATTATACTATACTAGAAGTGCATAAAACCGAAGAACCCTGTCCTGCATCTTAATTCCTTTATTGCAATCAAAATTATAAATAAACGATAATATAAGAGCATGTAACCTACTTATCTTGTACTGCACATCGAATCTGTAATACAACATCGAATACACATAAGCTTGAATGTGTAGCATTTAAGCTAATAACTCTATACTGCATCTTATTTTTTTTGTTTTTTTTTTTTGCAATTATACTTGTAAACAAACTGTAACATAAAATAATAAAATCTAATGACTCTGTTCTGCAATTTTTTTTTTTGTAATAATAATTTCATACAAGCTATAATGTATGACCATAACTCCTAATGACTCTGTAGTATAACTTAATTCCTTTTTCGCAAACATGATTATAAATAAACTATGATATGAGAGCAGTAAAACTAATGACCCTGTGCTGCACCATAACTATGTATTGCAATAATAATTATTAATAAACAATAACATGAGAGAATATAACCTAGAGACCCTGTACTGCATTTCGATCTTTTTCCTGTAATCATAATCATATATAAACTATAATTTAAGAGGATATAACCAAATGACTCTTTATTGGACCTCAATCCTGTAATGCAATAATGAATATAAATAAACTTAAAAATGAGAGCATACAACCAAATAACTCTATACAGCATCTTAACTTTTTATTGCAATAATAATTATAAATAAACTTTAACGTACAAGCATAAACCTAACGACCCTTTACTGCATAGTGATTTTTTGTTGCAATAATAATTATGAACAAACTAAGAAATAAGACCATTACACCTTTTGACCCTGAACTTTAATTTCATTCCTTTTTTGCAATAGTTATAGATACAGTTTAATTTAAGAGCATTCACCCTAATGACCCTGTACTGCACCATAATTCCAAAATAAATTATAATAATAATAATCATAAATATTAAAGCATATAACCTAATAACTCTGTACTGCATCTCGATTTTTTCTTGAAATAATAAATATAAATAAACTATAGCATAAGAGCATAAAACTTAATAACCCTGTACTAAATCTTGATTATTCTTTCGAATAATAATTATGATTAAACTGTAGCATACAAACAAAAACCTGCAGACCCTGTGATGCATGGTTATTCTTTACTACCCTCATGATCATGAATAAACTAAAACATAAGACCTTAGTACCTAACGATCCTGTATTGCATCTTGATTCCTTTTTCGCAATCAAAATTATAAATCAACTATAATGGAGGATAATTAAACCTGTTAAACCCTGTTCTTCGCTCTAATTTTCTAATATAACAATTATAAAAAAACTGTAACATAAAATAATATGAGCCAATGACTCTGTTCTGCAACTTGATTTATTTGTAATAATAATTACATATAAATTATAACATATGACCATAACACCTTATAACCCCGTACTGCATCTTGATCCCTTTTTCGCAATCATAATTATAAATAACTATAATACAAGAGCGTTAAACCTAATAACCCTGTGCTGCACGCTGATTCTGTATTGCAATGATAAATTTTAATAAACTATAACATAATAGCATGTAGCCTAACGACCCTGTACTGAATAATGATTTATTTTTTAATAATGATTATAAATAATTTATAACAGACGAGCATAAAACCTAATGACCCTGTACTGAATTGTGATTCATTAGTAGTTATAGCACCACTATGGGCCGTCAAAACAGACCCCCACCACTCGGCCTCGATGCCAGAACGGTAGGGATTCACTTCAACACGCCCAGAGTGGCGCTTATGTGTATGTGTCGCGCAATGAAGTTGTGTGTGTGTGTGTAAGTGTGTGTCACTGGTCACGGAGAGGCGGTCGGGAAGAGAGTGTGAGTAGAAAGAAATGTAGTAAAACTCACAACCATCTATGCGAAAGCTTTACGTATGTGTGTGTATGTGTGTGATGACACCACTATAGACCGTCTTAATGAGCCCTTCAGAGTGGGAGAGGGGTCACCTGTGCAGTTCACAAGGAAGGGAAACCCATTTTTTTCTAGAATATATATAAATTTTAACCCTACACCAATCCGTGGTTCACGCTCGTTTTCTGGTCCCGGCTTTTGGAGGCTCTTTAACCTCGGAGAGCATATTGCCAACTGATTTTTGTCGTGTACATACCACTAAGAGGGAAGTGAGAAAATGACATATGTAACACTCAGCATAATTACTGCGCAGACATTAATACTTCTTCAAGACACATGTTTTGTAAAACAGAATGTGCTGAATGTATATCTTTTGTGAATCTTTCTTGAAAATATGTAGACATCACTCCAATGAAAACAGAGAAATCCAAGTATCTTCTTTTCTCCTTATTCGCTTGTATTCAGACGTCATTCCTTTCCTCGTAACTTATTGAGTTACACTCGTCGTGTTTTCGTAAGAAAAATTTTTTCCTCTCTTTGCTGATTCTTTTTTTGCAATGTAATATTATATTTTCGCGTTTAAATGGAAATCAGAAGACTAGAGGTATACATTTTTCTGGAATATACGAATTTTTATGTATTTAAAATCATTAGTTTGGGTGAATTTTTTCAAAATTTCGTAAAATAATTTTGTAAGGAAACTAATTGGATATTTAAAGGGTGTAATAACAAAAAAAGAAAATTAATTAATTTTTTCACTTTATTTCTGTAATCTCCCGCGTTTACAAGGGTGTCCATATAAAATGACGCTGTACTATACAGTGTATCAGATACAGTATCAATAGATAAATTATTCTTTTTTTCATTACCATTCACACACTCAGATACTTTATTACACATTTTCTCCAAATCTTTATCATTCATATCGAAAACAATTTTTTGTGATTTGAGCGATTCGGTCTCCTATTTTCCTCAATTTCGATGGCCCTTTTCATCGTAACTGGTTGTAAATGTCAAGATCCAATAGGCTCCGTAGATTTTGATGTTGCCCAAGCTCATATCATTTTCTGTGAGGTACTTATCAATGTCCTTTAACGTTGATTTAAAATCATTCTAATCAGCCTCATCAAAAGTGATGCCTTCAAAATCCGAACAAAAAAGGCGAACGATTGGTTCCCAAACATTTTGACACAATTTTTCGTATTCAAGTCCAGTTATCACTTTCTTGCTGAATGACTTATTCAAACTATAAATTTTTCACAAAATCTGAGGGAGTGGTTTTCGATGATATTGCTTTATGCGTACTAGGTTTAAAATCTCCTTCTCCGATACTCTTTTTTTACCAGTCTCCATTTTGTATTCCAATCGTACTCACGGTATGACGATTGAGCAAACACTGATGCTCGCATCCAAGCTATTCCTCATTTTGAGAGACGAATATCGCGAGTGATTGTGGTAGTGATGGTGGTGGGGTAAGTGACGTCAAGACCAATCGTCGTCGAGAAAGAGCGGCTGCCACATATCGCTGACTCGTCGAGAAGGAATTCTCGTGTTACATGAAACTTGTTTAAACACGCAAGTACAAGCTTCACCGCATGTACAAGAATGTGCTGACTCATCGGGAATACGTTTTCGTGTTATTTGAAACTTGTCTCAACATGCAAGTATAAACTTTATAGCAGTCGTGAGAATTCGCTGATACCATTTTTCTTGGAATTTAATAAAAGTATAAAAAGCTGACACGTGTCGCTGGCGCATCGAGAGGAATGCTCGTGTTACTTGAAACTTTTATGGTCGTAGTTACAAGCATATTCTGATTTTATTTTCTTGTAAATAAATAGAAGAATCTTACGTCAAAGATATTTTACAACAACTACTTTGTAAATATCTGACTTTGCAACAACCGCCACCCACAGATAAACTCGTTTTCTTTCTAATATTTTTTAGTAAAATAAAACGTCTGACAATATCATCATTTTTGTCAAGTCACGAGAAAAATTTTCGAGAAAATTATGATACCCCATACCACTACTCATGTAGAATAAAAATATCAAACAGAATCGATCATACACGTTTGACGATGTACTTTGTAATTGTTTGACATTCCTTCGGAGTTTCTTACAATTTTTTCGTAATCGATTTATGTGGTCGGGTACATGTGGTTGAATACCATAGCTATCAAAGTAAAAGCCGTTACAATTTTTATCAACGTAAATAGCAATTCAATGCATACCTGTTTTAATTTGGCCATCAGTATTAATGACAAACGCCGTCGGTTTCGTCCACACCCGTGGAATCTAATCTGCTGGGAACGCACTGAAAGTGTGCGAGCAGATTTGTGATAGAATTTGTAATATCTGAAGACTGTCCATTGCAAAATTCTGTAGGTTCTGTTCTATAGTGATAATTGTTCTCGACAAGCCAATACTTTAATTTATATGCGTTGTTCAATTCACATCGATACTTCTTAAAAGATGGTTTCAAGGCGTGATGAATACAATAAGAACCAGACGATAATGTATCGAAAGGTGGACAATCATTGGTATATTCCAAGTTTATGATCTCGCGGATGGTAATTTTATGTAAAATATTTCACTTTTTCTTACCTCTGACGTAAATTTTTCGCACTTTTTTAGCAATCTCTCGCAAAGCTCTATGAACCACTTTCAAAGGTACCTTATCTTCAAAATAGTCAAGACCATGAAAATGTGTCGAAAGCCAACAATTTTGACGTCGATCATTCTTCGTTTAATTGTTGTAAATCTGACGGTGGCAATATTACCATTCACTGCAACAACGGCAAAATCCTTAGGTACCGTGCGATTATTTTTCACCGTAAAACATTGAATGTCGATTACTAGATCCATCGCTAAGTATATATGTATTCTTACAACCAATCGAGCAAAGAGTAACTGATACTTGGCTGCGTCGTAGCAGTCATAATATATGAATGCGTTGCGTCATCTACCCACTGAAGTCAACAATGATTTGACGTGACGCATCAATTTCGAGAATATTCTCGTACTGGCCGATAAATCAGGTGTTAAATCGAAAGAAAATAGACAGTAACCGTTTGTGGTTTCCTTCGTTGAGAAAGTGAACACCAGTGCCCGAAAACAAGGTATGGTAAGCATCTACGTATAAATTATTAGTTTTAAAGTCCGGCTGCAATGGTTTGGAAGGAACTTGAATACCGTCAATGTACAATCAGAGGAATTTAATGTTGAAATGATGAAAATCGAACGGATTCATTGTACGATCGCCATTGTAAGCTTGATTTTTTACAAAACCGACAATGATTCGTTTTATTAACTGTCCCAAAATAATAGTATCCAAAGCCTCGCTGTAAATACCACTATGCATCGTCACAGCTTTAAGCTTAACCCGTATAAGTGGATATTTCGCCGTACTTTTTGACAATGCCTTGGCGTGGGCGAGTAAAACAGATTGACTTATTTGGACACGTCAGACTAAAAGATTAGCTTCTTCGATGCGAACAGAAACTAAATTTGAGGTGTCCATGAGACAAAAAGCGTCGCGAGACCTTACCTAGCGCATTCTCACCTCAACACCATTAATGAGTAATTTTTCATGGTTGTACACGCCACAATCAAGATGACCAATGAGATCGACTGATTTTTTTACAGATAATAACGCACGTCGATTTGCTAGTCCTATATTGGCATTTGCCACATTTTCCTTCTTTGTTGCTGTATCGTCGAATTACAATGCGCTCGTAAAATGTGACTTAACTGGACACGGAGACTAAATATCGTGTGCGCGAAATCAATGTATTCTTTGTCATTACTTGGCATAACGAATTCTATCGGTGAGTCATCCGTTAGCGGTGATATCGGTTTGTATTGTATTCTGTGCGATTTTTCGATGGTTATCTGCGTCGGTAGGATATCAAACAAAATTTGTTTGGACTTTAAACATTCGCGAGAGTGGCTGTGTAAGAAAGCCATTTATTTATCTCACTTTCAAAAATGTCTCTAGCACTCCATTTTTCCTTCACTTTCCTTCTTTTCTCATTTTTCTGCGATGCAACACTTGCCTTTGGTTTTCTTTTCTTTTCGCGTTGAATGCGGGCTTTTTTACTCCTTTCTTTTTACCTTTGGTCTTACGACGACAACTACGTATGAACCGTACCGATTTACCAAACAGTTGTGACTGAAACGGCGTATCGAATTGCCTTACTTTATACACCGAACCATCTATGAGCTTATCCAACTTATCCTTGGCTTTCCTCTTCAGCACATTTTCAGACTCCCTTAAACGATTGTGAAATGTCTCTTAGAAAGGCATATTTCTAGTGGTAACGTCATACAAGATGTTCATACCTGTTCGAACGGCTTCTTTACCGAAAGCTTTAGCACCTCGTTTGATGAGGGGCAAAACTCGTTGAAACACTTCGGCAATAAACGATCCAATACCTCCGTGCCTTCGTTAATAAAGAGAACCAACGTCAATGCATCCAACTCCCTCTCCACTGTTTCTATGAATCGTGCTTACACTCCCCCCACCACCACTTTATGGAATAAAATAGTCGTCGTAGAGGTCCATCATTTTCAATTGACTCGTTTAAAATGAAGTGTCACCGTTAGCGTTCCAAAGTCAAACGGTATGAGTCTACCAATTTGGTCCCTTATATCGATTTCGATGGTGTGGAACAAGTTAAACAACACTGGTATGTATATAGAAGGTGAGAAAATTTTATTTTTGATACTACCGTACGCGTATATTTGGAGGTCCAACGACACCGCTCGCAACAAACGCAATTGAACGTCTCCTACGATGTATGGTTCACAGATGTGGCTGTAACCCATGAGCATGGATGGTAAAGCGTTGGCGAGATTAGCTGGACGAACCGATTTAATTTCGTTGTTTTCAACAAAAATAATTGTGGTACTTTTAAATCAAAAGATTTTATGTAATTTTTCGGATAACGTTAATCGGTGTACGTATTCGCTGTTAGACGTTTCGGGACAGACTAACTTTGCAACAACGGTACCACCCCTTTCTAAATTAAAAATCACGTGACCCCGACATAAGAGACGGTCTCTTCTTCTTCATTGAGCGTCCATGGTGTATGTGGTCGTGGTATGGTTCCTACGGTGATCTTTCGCTCGCTATTTTTTACTTCGTGTTGCGAGGTCAGTGGTATTTCAATCTCTGCTATTCCAACGACCCATTGACCGTGCAAGCAAATTTGTTGTGATAACCTAGTCACGTAATGCGCAGTAGTATTATCAAGGTAATACTGCATACTACTGTTGCTAGGTAACAAAACGTAAAATTCCTCCTTTATTGTATGTTTTTTAAATAACACAGCCACACAAAAAAAAAAAATTTTGGGGTTAGGTGGTCGGACCATGTTAACTATATGTTTTTGGGGTCGCTGAATTCAAATTTGGGGTC
>JAPYYV010017387.1:0-15675 GCA_030522625.1 Copidosoma aretas | reverse complement strand
GTGTGTCTTTTTTTTCAATATAGAACCCGTAAAAAAAGTTTCAGCAAAATCAAAAATGTGTCGGTCAATTTTTGTAAAAATCTGTTCGGTTTGTAAAAGATCGTCCCATATATGTTCTGTATCGTCTAATGTTTTCGAAATCAACATCAATATCTTCATTAAAAACATTTTGGATAGCTTCTTTTATAACTTCTAAAACATCAGTGTTCTCAAAATTGAGGTCCAAGCAGTCTCTGCAGTACATGGAGCAGCTGATTCTAAATTTTCTTAATCTCCTGCAGTATTATTGAGAAAGATCTATCCTTACTAATAAATCATGTTTAGGACACAGATGGTCGTACACTAAAAGTAACGAAACATCCAATGGGCAATCCTACTGGTTCTACGCATGAGAATATTAAAATAATAGGAATAAGTATTAAAGATAGAATTTCGAATAGAAATAATTTGGATATTTATTTGTTTATAAAATATTCTTTCATTATCAAAACTTTGAAACATATCCTTGCACTGTATAGAAATGTTAATAACAATGTAAATCGATTATTAACATGAATCAATCGAAATTAAAAATGAATTAGTCGTCAATATGATTAGTCATATTAAAATAAGGCATCTTTCAAATAGCCTTATATAACTAAAACGTCGAAGTTTTTTTGTAGGCATGATCATATATTCATCATGATTTTGAACAAATGACTTTATAATTATCACTAATAAACCGATAATAATTCTTCCATTATACAAAAATAATTTTCGCGAGTAAAAATTACAAATAATTTGATATGAAAGTGGCACGTAGTACTATAGATACAGAGAAGGTAACTTCGAATGACTGAACCATAGTTTTTTGTTGTATAAAATACTTTAATTGGTCACCATTTTGACGGAAATTCGATCAGCTTTCTTTTTTGTTCTACTGTATAAACCTAAATCTATTAAGAAAAAGGTTTCATACGAAAATATAAAAGAAACAAAAAAGTAAAATGCGATTTTTTTTTTAAATTGGATTTTTTGACTTATTTCGGAAACAATTTTTTTTTTTACCTATGAATAAGCTTATTCTATAGAACATTTGATGCTCGGCAAAATATCTTTGCAAGCGTAAGCACTAAAAATGTATAGTTTTTGAGTTATAGTGGAAAAACTAAAAGTTCAACTATCTCACTCTGTTCTGAAAAATACAAGCCTAAAATAATGGCACATTGTGGATTTATCTTTTTTAATGTACAATAGAGAACTTGCATGCAGCAGGATTCAGTCAACTAATACTTTCTATGGCTAGAGTGATCTCAATTGATTATATATCGATTATAATATCATCCATAAATAACGAGTAAATTGAGAAATATATTATTTCCTGAGGGTGTTCATCAAGCTCGCATTCAAATCGATATTACGTGACTATGACGTCAGGTCTTCTGAATTTTAAAAGGTTTATTGCCCTAAGGTTGCGCGACGTAAAACACTAAGTTAAGACGTCATTTTACCACATTTGATTATGCTTTGTCCGAAACCTACAGCAGACTGTAAGAGCAAGTTATTGACCTTATTACTTAAAAATATCTTATTGTAAATGACCAGAGTTTTCATGCGATCTTAGAAAATCTCCTAAAAGTGATTTAAACATGTTATGAGGTTATATTACTCCCAATGAGTGCTTCATAACCGTATGATGATCTAAGCTGTTAAAGATCATAAGGATAGCTCGAATTTTTGATCACCTATAAAAATGGAGCAAACCTCAGAATTTTCAGAAGCACTGACATCATATCACGTGATATCAGTTTGATTGTGACTTGAAATTTCAATCAATTATCATAAATGCATAACAACAACAACAAAATGTCTGACACGTGTTCTCAGTGCACTGTTTACTATCGAAAAAGAAATAATTTATAAAACATGCAAGTTCTCTATTCAACGTATGAGAGCATTATATAGGTGCACAAAAGCATAATGCTGGTTGCTACATTTAGAATCACTGACCTACACAAAAAAAAAACAATTGGTACTTTTGAGCATGCCCATTGATATTTGGTATTTTCACGTGTTGTATTCAAGTGCAAAGTCTGTTTGGCTTGAACACTCTCAAAATTTCAAGTTATTTGAATTACCAAACAATAGCGAAACATTACAACATAATTGTGAAATTTGATTCAGGTAGCACCAAGAAACTAAAGACAAATTTTCGCACCCTCAATAATCATGTTAAACATATATTAATTGGACTGGCATGTATCTGATGTTCAATTAGTTGCATAACTGTCAAAATTTCTTAAACTAGGAATAAACCGCTATAAATATTGGAAAATCATGAAAACTTGAACGAAATTTGTTAATAAAGCTAAGGAACTTCGGAATGATTTTGTCTACGTATGATCTTTATTATGCTTATGAATATTTAGCAGCTTCAATGAAAATTTTAATTACCTGATCATTATTACAATTATCGCTAATGGAAAAAAAAATAAAGAAAAAAGCGAAAAATCGCGAGGAATTGAAAATACTACAAAAGTAAGTGTCAGAAGCTTGTAGATAAACTTTTTGATTGCGCCGCGCCGTTAGCGCAGATGTACAAGAAAACTGTTTTGTTGATGTGGGCTCGGGTTGAGCTCGCTGGTGCCAAGCTAAGACAAGGGGGGCAAGCGAGAGTGTGACACGAATAAGCACGAGCACTGAGATTTTGAAGACACTTGTTGCATTTATTGCACAAAATAGAATTTAACTTTTCTACACTGACTGCATACTAAAAAATCATTGCCACGCTGGCAGGTTTCGTGCGAAAAGGGAAACAGTGGTCGTCGCTTGCTACCTCTCTTTAGAACTCGCTCGTAGGCCAACGAGAGCATAACTACTGCGGCGCGCCACTCGTGTCTTCTTCCTCTTCCCGACGAGAGACGCGCAGCAGGACGGCTATCGAAGTGTAAGCGCACGCACGTACGCACACAGCGTAGCGCACGAAGTATATCTATGTATACATACATACATAGGTGTAGTGTGTGTGCTGCGGTGCGTGCGTGCGTGTGAGCGCTCAGACATCGACAGCTGCCCTGTCTATACCGATTCACCGATTCATTTGCGGCACACTTGAATGGCAGGTGCGTAACTCGCGAGCTAGGAGACCCGAAGGCTCAAAACAGTAACGGCCGCAATATTTTTTCTTACCAGACTGTATGATGATTTTTTTATGTATTCTGATACAGAATTAAAACAGATGATGCATAAAGCTGCACTACTTACAGATTTTGTTAACGTATGGACAAAATATTTAAAATTGATAATCACACCGACAAGAATAAAAAAATCTGTCAAAAATTTTACTAAACTGAGCGAAAACAGCGGAACGTCGCAAAAAAACTGAAAATGGTGACTACGAAAAAATTTTCTTGAACCCAGAGGACATAAAGAACATTAAAAAAATTGCACTGACTTAAATCAGATTTTCTTGATGTTGTTTTAACACTTTTTTTTCATTGGAGTAATTTCTGTTCTTTTCAAATGATATATCCAGTGAATTTTTCTTTTGTTCTTCTTTATTCTGATTTATTCTTCTCTTTAGTGTCTAACAGAAATCATGTAAATATTATATCTTTCTTAGTATTGACCCTCTACCTTACTGATATCTTGTGCAGTCGTTCTCCTTGTTTTTAATCATAGTCTCTAAAATTTTGATTAAAGTATAGTCAAGGTGAAAATGAAGAGAGAGCATTTTGAGATTCATCAAGTATCGTAACTGTTTAAAATTTTCCAACCATAATTTAAACATTTTATTGTAATGTTTACTTCTATTGTTTTCTAAAAAATTCCTAGAAATATCCGTAAAACGAAGCCATGCTGATTTTGCAGCCTTATTCATCTTCATGATGAATTTTTCGTCTCGAAAAAATGTACTAATTGAGGGACCATTAAAAATACTCCCTTTCAGTTTTGTATCACTTATTGCCGGAAAACCCCCTCTAAATATTGAAAACAGTTACTATCTTTGTTCAGGACTTCGACGAACTATAGCAGAATTCCCAAAGAATTAAATAATGATAGGTGTGTGTTCCTTGATCCTGGGTGTAATCCCGTTCTTTTTGGCCATTTTTCCGTAACATAGTGACTTTGTTTGGCCCCGCTACCCATAAACATAAAATTCACAGATTTTTCGTGGAACCTGATTGTTGCCCTAGGCCAAAACCCGAAATCTTTAGATTACTTTTCATTTATGTTTTGAGTAATCTATTTCCATTGATAGTATCTGCAAATTTGCATAAGAATCTTTCAGCTTCGTTGAGTAAGCTATTGAAATAGATGCATATGTAATCCCCTTGTAAAGCAGAACCGCTTTGACACTTTGTTTCGAAAAATCGATTATCTTCATTTTTTAACAATTTTCTTTTCTTCAGTTCTGCTGCTATTCGCTATGTGAACTGCTCTTAGCGACCTATGGTGGTTCCAAGCAGGGTGAGCTCTCGGAAGACGCATTTAGTCTGTCTATATACTTTTTTCACTAAAATCTTAAAGACAAAGCATCATTTTGACTAGCAGTTTCGGTAATAATTGTAGATAAGTATAATAGGAATTCATAAAATATTTTTTGAAGAACATATACATTCGCTAATTATGATTTCATAGATAATATTTTATAAAACAACGAAAGTGCTGGCAGGACTCTCAACTGTCATGCATCGCGCATGCGCAGCAGACAGAAAAAAGAATGTGACGTGTTATTTCACTCGTTTTACTTGATAATTATAAGTCATAGTATTTCTATCATTGCAAATATTTTCGTCACCATGCATGGGCTCTTCGATCGATTTTCTTATCCCCTCCAAAGAAACTTGTATAGCGAATACACTTAGCAATATTTGTAGGTCCATCTCAAATTTTATGTAAGATCATTTAAACTGACTGTGTTGGAAAATTGAGGATAGTCTCATTTAGATGCTGGTTGATATTCATTATCCTTGTTATAATCCTTGCATTATTTTTTGGAAAGTCCATCAACTTGCTTTCCTCCTCATTACAAGAAAATTCCGCTTCAATTTGTTCGTTGATTATTACTTTCTCTACAATTGCGTTTTCTCCTTTTCCACGACCGAAGACACGTTGCCATACGCAATGTTTGCTTTAGTTGATGTGTTAGAAACTTTAGTATCTATCATACAGAACAGCAGATTACGTATATGTATGTTTGGCTTCGCAGAAAGATGTGCTAGCTTAATATGAAGGTAGCCCATCTATGCGTATCTTGCAATATATTGGCTCTACAAAATTATTAATTTCACTAAAAATGTACTACAGATTAGCTACAAATTATCTATATAATCCAATTACGGGGTCGCGAGTAGATGTGCTGGCCTTATGTATGTTGGCAGGTCTCTCTACATAATGGTGAAGATGATACCATTGCTTTGTTGAACCAATTTTGATACAAATAGATCATGGCCATATTTTTAAAATTAGATTAGATATATACGTTTACAGTCTCTTACTACTATAGCTGGAACAATGTTTTATTTAAAAGCTTTTTCCGGGCGTAGCGATTTCTCCTGCCTGCCAATCATTTTTTGGTTTTTGATTCGAAGATGATAAGACCGTACTTCTTTAATACTCAAAAGAAGATACGCCATAACATCATAGCAATTCTTGATAGCGATTTCAATTTGCCGTGTTGGTAAGACGTATTCGTAGAAACAGGATGGAGCCTCAAAGAGTTTTAATCACATTTGTGTATCCAAGCAGTATATCGCTCGGCAATAACTTTGTATGGCAAAGAACTCATTGCTTGCGTCTGTTATTCGGGAACATCCACGGGGTGACGGTGTTTATTAGATCCATCTAGCGTCCCTGATTACTAACGACGATTATTGCGTCATAGCAGGTACAAACAGTAAGTTATTTAAGATGCAGTAATTCAGAACTCGAGTATCAAGCAATCTCAGCTCTTTATTGGCGGATTACTTGGCTGATAGAGAGTATGTTGCAACAAGAAATATTTTACTTTTTGTAATAAAAGTTCTGATACATTTTGCGACAACTTTGAAATTTCCAAATTCGGAGACCTGTATCTGAGGAATTGATATCTCTTCATGAAGGTTGCTGTGGTTTAGATATTTCCAATAATCACAGAACTAATGAAAGTGGACTTTTCTTGCGATGAGGAAAAAATACGAATAAATTCTCTTGTCAGAGAAAATAGCGAAGATTACAACAAATATGATGAATATCAACCAGCATCTGCAAAAACGGTCCTCAATTTTTCGAGCAAGAGAGTTTTAATAATCTCATACAAAATTTAAGATTACCCAAAGATGGTGCTGAGTATTTAGCAGCAGAACCAAAGAAAACATAATTTTGAATGGAAGAAAGAAAAGCTTCCGTTTACTATAATAGAGAAATAGTACATTTCTTACCTAGGGCAGAAAATACGACTACCGCGCCCGAAGGACGCGGTAGTTGTATATTTATGCCCGAGGTGAGGACAACATTTTTTGTACTGAGGGCAGAAAGAAATTTTCGGCCTCCAGGGTCGAAAATATTTTCCTGCCCGTGGGCTGAAAGTAATTAGAAGGGCCGAAAATGCGTCCCGAGGGCAGAAAGGCTCCGCCCCACTTTCTGCCCTAGGTTGGAAAAAGGGTTTTGATAATTATTTGCCAAATATAAAAAGAATTCATCATTATTCTGCTTAGATGTGAAAGGATGTCGTAATTAATTAATACTTAATTCTGGCTAGCACGAAAAATAGATGTATAGATAACTTATTTACTGTATTACCCCATTGAGGTTTTTACATGGAGTTCCGTCCTTACAGCTAAAAAAGGCCTATACAATTTTGCAAATAATATTAGAGAAAATTAAATACTTAAAACATCAGTGGAAAGTTTGTGGCGGCTCGCCCAGACGGCCTGGTGACATCTACTAGAAGCAGGCAGAAGCTCACTCCTCGAGATCTCTTCTGATAAGGCTGCACATCCAGTACGTGTGCTTCGAAAACAGCTGCTCTCTCGCTCAACAAGCTCAAATCAATCTTGCAATCCCAATATAATAAGTGCTGTATTGTTTGTAATTAATATAATGTTTTCTTACGATCAAGGGTTGACTATCATTCATGCCTGTAGGCACCTCCTGCTCCTCCTGTCCGAGTACATAACCTTGCGTTCCAATAAGTTTGCAGTAAACTAAAAAATTTGAGTCAAATGAAACTTCATACTTTTTCGTATGATGCTTGGTCTCATGAAGCAGTTTGTCGAAGCTCTAAAAAATATCGTGACTGTTTCCAATATTTAGAAGAGAAATTTTCGACTATAATTAATGTAGAATTGAAGAAGGATTTTTTTGATGATTCCTAAATTTGTACTTTTTTTCTAGATCACAAAGATAGATAAGACTGCAAAAGCAAAATAGCTATGTTTTAAGGATGTCTCTCAAAATTTTTTAGTAAATTGAAAGAGTGACGATTACATTAAAATGATGAAATTATTGTTAGAAAATATCAAACAGTTACGATCCTTGATGAATCAAAAATTGGACTTCATTGACTCTCACTTTGACTAGTTTACTAAAAACCTTGTATTACACTACATTCCACGGGATAATACTGTGGACCCGGAAGTAGGCAATTTTTTTTCTCTCTTCGTCAGCTACTACTCTATTTTTCTCTTCCTGAAGTTATCCGCCAGAAAGTTTACAACAGGACCAGTGATGTGAGCTGGTCAATTGACGGGACAAATAACCGGTCAATTGACGGTCATGAGTCTGACCTGACAAAAAAATTGACAGTCAATGACAAATGATCATGGTCGGACAAAATTTTTTATGACTGTCAAACCTACATCTATATAGAGAGTGGCGAATATTTTAAGTTTTTTTTCGTTTTGGTAAAAGATGTTGCTTTTGTATTTTCGAATTTTGTGATAGTTCAAAGGTATACTCAATACCATCTGTATTGTTCTGATTCGGAGGCTGACGATGATAATATTAAAATTTTTAATGTCAAACCTGATTCAGATACTGAATCTCAAGGAAATTAAAAATTATATATATTTTATAAAAAAGAATCATATTTTATAATGAAAAAGTATTATGGCTAAGTCATTAAGTTTGTGTATATGTATATTGAAATGGTTTCAATAATAGACTAATTTATAAAAAATATTAAATGATTTTAGTTGCCTATCTTTAAATTTTTTAAATTTTCTAACCAATAACTGGTCAGAAAAATCTCTGTCGGTCATTTCCACATACAAACCCGATTGGAAATCAAGCAATGCCCTGAGTTGGGAGAGAACGCGGCAAGGATCAGGGCACAGCTTGGCCAAGCTTGGACCTGATTTCCCCAAGCAATCGCCTGATAATCGATGTATGATACCTGATATATAGCTACACTGATGCTACGTAAAGTTTAAAAGTAGATAATATTTGTTTTTCTACTTTTTTATTCATTTTTCCTTGTAACAATATTATGCGAATACTTGATTGGAATCCATATATTTACAAAAAACTATTATACTACTGATGCAGCAAAGGCAAAATATACTATGTTCTTCATTGTGTATTTTAAACAAATTTGATATGAAAGCATGACACCACTCAAACATAATTTGCTTTTTCGAATGTCCTATCTATTATCATTCAAAAATTATTTAAAATACTTGAGAGAGATCTCGTGTGGTAAACATAACCTACCAACGTTACATACAGTACATACAGTACACTTGAAACGATTCAGTTATATTTTGAGTAGCAAAGATTGAAGTTTATTTGCGTTAATAATTATGTATTTCATTGTTTGTACACTTTTTTAGTATTGTTTAGCCACCTCGATCTTATCAATAGCATAAACGTATACACAACAATGTCAACAATCGACTAAACGTCGTATGTTGTATAAATACGTATATGATATATATATATATATGTAAAAATATAAATATATTGCACAAAATCCGGCGGAAGCTTGGAGAAATCAGGTCCAAGCTTGGCCAAGCTGTGCTCTGATCTATGCCGCGTTCTCTCCCAACGCATGGCCTTGCTTGGCCGCCAAGCTTGGACCAGGTGATTTGGTTTGGCAGCCTTACTTCTTTTCCAATCGGGCAGTAATTCCTGACAGTCAATGACCGTCAATGGACGGTCAAAATGACCATGACTTCAGACAAATTTTTCTGACCCGACAATGCACATCACTGAATCCTACCTGTGTTTGGAGGGGGTATATGGATAATATAGTACATATTATATATATTGTCAAAAACAGGATTACCAGAATCTTTTTCCAAACTTAATAGTGAACATCAAACAGAATTTATTGATGGAACAAAAAATTTTAATCATTTTTGGAAGTGACATATTTAAAATCATAAGTTAATACAGTCACTCAAAATCTTATTGCATATATTCTTATTACCGTCTAAATAGCAACATTTTTTTTTTTACATTTTTTTTACTATATTCCTACCTGTAAATCAACTCAAGTAAATTTTTACGCGCACTCTCTACCACCGTGGTGTAGTGGGTGTTGATCCTTAACTCCAACTATAACTCTTTTTTGCCCTAGTCCCCGTTGTTACTCATAGTCTTTGTAATTCCTGTCCTATCTACTCCCCTTTTCCTTCCACCCCTAGATCCCACATTTTCTCCAGTAGCCTTGCACCTACCTACAGAGCACCCACGAAGTCCATCCCCAGGTCGCCCTGTGGTGCAGAACCCTCTTTCCACCCTTGTACCCCTACCTTACCCCTACTAGTCCTGTATCTACTCAGAGCGCCCATAGAGCCGACCTCCGGGTCACCCTGTGATGTAGAACTAGCTGCAAGGACAGGAACAAATTCCAGCCGGAACCAACTTTAAAAAAATTCCCGAGTTAGTCCCACCGGGATTCGAACCCGCGCCTCACTTGAACAGCCGTACTGCACCTGACCAAGACTTGCGCCTTAACCAACTGAGCTAAGACTGCTCTAAAAATTTAAGCTTATATCTGCTTTATATTTTTCCATCCAGGAGATTAAGTTGATGACTAGGTATTGGCCAGTAATTTTGTAGTTTATTATTATACGGTTAAGCGAAATATCTGAATTTGGTCTTCCATTTTTTATAAAAAATACACATGTACAAGAAATAATGCACATAAACAATGTATTTCATCACTCGAATAGTTAAACCATTAAACGATTATTTTCTCCTTTTTCTATCCAAAATTGTTCAAATAGGAATAACAGAAAATGTCGAAGTTGGCTGTCGAACTTAATTATATAGTTGTTGAGGTTATTTTGAACAGTGTTGGTATGCACATTCACATTAAGCAAACGTCTTCTTTATAAAAAAAATCTTGTAATTTGTCTGGTTTAAGGTGTGTAAGTAGTCTGTGTAATCTAACGCACTACTTACCTGAACTTTGTCATTTTCCACGGAAATTACATTACTACCCTCACTACAGTGTTAAAAAGACAATGTTAACGATGTTTTAAAATTCTTTTTGATGGTATAAGGAACACGGAATGTTGGTTAGTAATTAATTAGACTAGTGATTTTTTTAAATTTAAGTAACTATTTTCCGAAGTAATTTGGTAATATAGTAATATTCTTCGATTTATTTATTCCGATCGGGATCTAGCAAGTGTCGATTTTTTTTGTCGGAGTAGCCTCAAATGTTGTTTCTTTTCGCCGGAGCACTGTAAGTGTTGCTTCTTTCCTCGGATTGTAGCGAGTGTTGCTTGTTTTCTCCTTGCAGTCCTGTATTATTTTTATCCAATGTTTCATCGTATATACTGGCTCATAACGAACATAATTCTCGATTCTTGCGGGAATTAAATCACCACCCAACTGTGTGTGCCCAACTTCGAGAAAACTATGAAATGGATATTTTAAAGTTACACTATTATATTTTAATATAAATTCGAAAAAAAATATTATTGTCTTTGTATGTACCAATATAATATTATATCATTATGTCCATAATAAAAACATTACATGAATTTTTCTCTAACCTTCGTCGAATACATTTTTTTTACAAATTAAAGGTAAAAATGTAACTATAAAACATTGTTTTATAAGTTTTAATAAATTTTCATATTATAATAAGAAAACAACTGTAATTACGGTCATATATATTCAGTATTCTTTACGTATCCAACACGGTATGGCTACTTTGAATTTACGTGTGAATTGTGGCAGATTATTATTTCATTGAAAATAAGAAAATTTGAGGTATTTAAGTGCTATTAACGATTTTTAATTAGTCTTAACTTTTACTTCTTTTGTAAAAAATTAACACAAATATTTAAACAAATTTTATGACTCGAACAAATAATATGCCAGCCAGGTAATTTTTTCGCACGAAATATTTATATTATAAAATTAAGGATGCATTTGCGCTCATCAAAATAATTTTATACAATTTATTTTTAATAGAAAAAAAAAATTATCGATTGAAGTTTCAATTTTCTCAATTAGACATGAATATAATTCATTATTTATTACTTACCGATGTGTTATATTCATATTCAGTTTGGTTGACGTTTTAAAGCACACGGAGCACATACTTTTATTTCTGTTGTGACCCCCGCAGTTGTCTGTATAAAATATGAACTCCTTTGCTCCCTCTTCTGATTTTAGTTGTATAAATTGTAAAACGAACGAGGCAATTTCATTGAATCCTCGATTTCCAAGAGTCTCATTCCACACGTTTCAATAACCTTTCGAAAGGTTATCACCCAGATCGAAAACCGTGAAATTCTACACGCACAATTTTGACAGGTAATAGATACTTAAGACCTCGGTCCGCGGTGTGGTTAAGATCTTCTGCAAGTTAAAATTTGCGCAACAGATTTGAGTATTAAACTTGGCTTTCTCCTGATCAATTTTCATCAACTTTCTAGACTCAGACTTCATTTGAAGATGCATTTCGTAAGTAGCTTTATTCTTAATCTTATTCTTCTCCGACACATTTAAAAAGCCTTCACACGTATCACACCTACAGAAAAGGTTTCACCACATTAGCATCATCATCATTACATATATGTTATTTTTTTATCATTAACATTTCTCAAAATAATAGTAAAATGTATTGTGTAAGCTCTACATTAACAAATAACATCAGCGTATTCATAAGAAAATATCGCGAAAACAATTTTTAATACATTATTGTATACCTTTGCAACGCACTATCGTAATAAAAACTAAAATACATCATTGATTTCTTAAACACTCCCTTTTAGCACATACTCTGTATGGTAATAACTGGGGTGGTTTAAAATGATTTAAATCGTTACTTCCCTCGCCCGCAAGTTAAAGCCTTTTCAATATCGTCCGAAAACTACTATTTCTACCCGCAAAGTGAGGGCCTAAAGTGCTTTGAATGCGTGTGGCATGGGCAGAAAGTAGGATTTTTGGCCCTAGGGCAGAAAGTACTCCGGCGGGCAGAAAGTGCACCTGTGGGTACAAAAGGCCACTTTCCGCTCTAGTGGCGTAATGTACTATTTCTCACTTCCCTAATGTAAAAAAAAGGATGAAATTGATCTGTGACACAATAAACGTTATTTAATATTCTTACCAAATTTTTATCAAGTGAATTTTTGTTGATATGGCGGTTTTTTGAATTGGAAGATACTTTGTCCAAAATAAAAAAAAAGTTTATCATCGGAAATTACTATAAATATAATAATTTTAATCTTTCAAAGTATATGTTAAAAAAAAAATTATTTTAATAAAGGAGTAACAACATGGCATCATATGTGAATTGACTATAATATTATGCTCTCTACTGCCACATAACTTGCTTCTATTTTATTTGATACGAAAGAAAAAATACGTGTCCAAGTTTGATTTATTCACATTTTCATATTAAACAAATACGTGCGTTGAAAATTGTTTTATGGAGATCATTACGAGTCCAAAAATCTATAAGTAACCAGAAAAATTCAAGAAAGAAAAATTATGAATAAGAAATATTTACAATCGTATACTCAAAGGTGTCACTTTATTTTTGGAATGTTAACAAATAATTGTTTCTAGTAATCTATATATCTTTAAGTTTGTTTTCTCAGCTATATTAAATAATACGCACAAAGTATTTCGATAAATGTATCAATCATTACTGTTGAAATAGTAATGTCTTAAAATTGAAAAAAACGTTATTTCATCGAAAACATACATAGAAAAAATCTGCTAACGTTAAAGATTGTACTTCTGAGTGAAAATATTGCTCGTCTTTGCGTGCGGGACCTACATGCATATGATGAAACACTTAAACCCTAAAATAATGACGGGCAAGGTCTATTATAATTTAAAAAACCGCAATTTTTAAGGGGATATGCTTAGAAAAAAATTCTTTGACGATTGAGGTTATGTTTCCAAGTGAAAATATTGATTGTGGGCGTGTGTGGGACCTACACGCAAATGATGAAGTACATAAAAAATAACTGCAGGCAAGGTATCTTAAATTTAAAAAGCTAAAATTTAATTGAAAATACTCTTAGTAATAAATACGCTAACGATTAAAGTGATAATTTCCAGTAAAAATATTGCTTATGAGTGCGGGTGGGACTACGACGCATATGATGAAACATTTAAATCCCCAAATAATTACGGGTCAGGCGGAGCGTTCTCATAAGTGATAGAATTTAAGCGCGCGGAATTTGAATTGGCTAAATGGGCAAAACCGCAAAAACCCAGTATCCTAAATCCCAAACTTTATAACCCAGTAACCCGGGGGACAAAGAGTCAATAATATTATAAGTAAATAAATTACTGATTAAATAACAACATAAACTTAATCACAAGCTCCTTAACCCAGTAACCCGGGGAACAGCAAGTTAATAATATATTAATTAAAAAATTATTACAAAAATAAGAAAATTACTTAAATCCCAAGCTTTTTAACCCAGTAATCTGGGAGATAGCAAGTGAATGATATAATTGGTAAATAAATTATTACAAGAATAACAACATAACCTAAATCACAAGCTTTTTAACTCGGTGACCCAGGGGACAGCAAGTTGATAGTATTTTACTTGAAAAAATATAAAAATAGCAAAGTTACCTACATCTCTAGCTATTTTAATTCAATAATTATATAATAATCACTCACTGTCCCCCTGGTTACTGGGTCAAAAAGCATGGCGGCCTCTCATACCTTTGCTTAAAACGCCAGTGGAATTTGCGGATTTTTCCTTTTTTGTGACATTTGAATCCATTGGTATACAATATATGAAAATAAAATGTTTGCGTCTTACGTACACAGCTACTGTTTTCAAACAAATTAAGAATTTTTTTTATTTCAAAACGTAACAATACATTAAATTATGTATTTAAACAATAAGTTAAAATCACATACTCACACACACACACACACACACGCGCGCGCGCGCGCGTGTGTGTGTGTGTAGTCTATTACTTCGTGTTAAAAATGAAAAATATAAAGATAACAGTTATTGTTAAAAAAGAAAAAATATAAAGATAACAGTTATTTTCGAGATAAAGGTGCAAAAACCGTTTGTACAAATCGGCTTATTTTTATGTTCATCTAAATTACATCAACAACGTTGTAGAAAATACAAAAATACTTTCGTTGCACAATCACTTATCGTTTAATACAGTCGATTAAGTATTTTAAATTGGATTCTAACTGGAAAATTTTGACCTAGTATAATTTTCTAATGCAATGGAAAATGGCACTTCTTACCGTTTTTATTATCAAGGATTTTATGAACTTATTTTGCCGTCATGGATATAGAAAATTTGTAAAATAGTAATTTTTTAAATTATTATTATTTTTTTATTTTTTTTTAAGTAGTTAGAAAAATATAATCAAATTTTTATTACTTAAATAATACGTGTTTTTAATCGTTACCTCAAGAAATAGTAAGTTACGAGGCACATTTGGTTTTAATAAAATTCTTTTTTATTCTAAAAAAAAGCGTTTTTATTTTTTTTTATTTTTTTTTTAATTTTATTTTAAAAATACATAAGCAGTGTGGTCCACAAGATTATTTAGAAAAGGCGGATGCTACGGATGATACAAATAAAATATTTCTATAAACAAAGATAATAAGCGTGTCATAGTTTTTCGTATTCTACGCCAAACTCAAAGTGAGGGAAATCACATCAAACTTACCTAACGTGTTTAAGAAGATTATTCTACACCCAGATACATTTTCCGTTTCTGTAGGCAAAAAGAAGTTGGAATATTTGTTACTCTCATCATTGATAACTCGATCGTCTTCTGGCTCATTACTGATCGGTACTGTTTGTATAACCCAGTGGTTTAAACAATTCCACTGTATCGTTCGGTCGCTTAACTCCCAAAAATTAGTACATGCCTTCTGACGGTCTTCCTCCGATATTTTTGTACAACACTTAAAACGACATTTCATGGTGCATCCTGGTTTCGTTGACCTTGTAGCGAATTTCCTTCCCATACCCTCCTTGCCTTCAGCTACCTTTTTGGCTTTAGTATAAATTCACTCAAACTGATTTTTTTTGTCTTTTTCTAGTAACCATTTTGGTACTGTTTCTTCTTTTACATTTTCTTCTAATAAAAGTAGTTGTGTCCGCTTCCGATGCATGTGAGTTAAGGCTTGTAATTCGCACTTCTATCAGAGATTAGTAGGGAGATTGCCAGTGCCTATGGTAGAGAGTGTGTCGCTGTTTTGGCACTGATCGGAGCGACGCCACATGGCCGGCCAGGCGAAC
>JAPYYV010017384.1:0-10647 GCA_030522625.1 Copidosoma aretas | reverse complement strand
CTTATTTACAAAAGAATTAACAATTAACGATACAATATTCAATACATTGAGTGTAATACACCATGAAGGAGAAAATATATCAGCAGGACATTATACTAATACATTGAAAGAGAATAATAAGTTTATTCATATAAGTGCTTCAATAATTAATCAAATACATCCACCAGTTTAGAATGCTTCTAGTTTAAAATGCTTCTTATAATGAGTATTAGATGAAAATTTAGTATGTTGTACAAAGTGCCGTAGGATAATTTACTGCTAAGTTTGGTAAGCCTCTGTTTGCTAAATCTTAAAAAATTGTAATTTAATGACCTAAATTAACGGTAAAAACATAATTTTTGGTTAGTAAACACGCGGACCTCGATAACGTCTAAGATCACGCGATATTTAAAAGTTTAAACTCTCGTGAGATCCAGCACTGGTTTTAAATTAGAAAACTTTCATAAAACACAAAAAATGAAATTTTAATCGGAAATCAGAGATCTATCTTAGTCTTTTATTGTTTACATAATAAATAAAAAATTTAATATATCATGTTTTTTGTCATTCTACCTGACCAAATTAATGAAAATTAAAAATTTTGTAAGTATTCTCAAATATTATCACTAATCAGATAATTTTATATTGATCTGATCGATAAGGGATGAAAAATACATTGTTAAAGCTCGGTCCTTACGTATGACGTCTTATGGGTAGAGCAAAAAAAGAACTCTAAATCTTATAGTTTAAAATGCCTTTAATACTAAAAAAATTATGAAAATTTAATATTTTTGCGCGCTATTTAAAAGTTTAAAATCGCTTAAGATCCAAGTATTATATTTCAAAAACTAAGGAAATATCACTATAAAATAATCAAAAATTATTTAAATTTTTTTTTTCATTCTGAATCGAAAAATACACAACTTTATTCTTAATCACATTTTTAAATCTACAGTTTAAAGAAAATGAATTAACTCCAATTAATATTTCATCATTTTATCGTAGTATGAATGGCTATAGGCGAGAACTACTTAATTTTCAAATATAGTATTAATATTTCAAAATAATTTTATAAGATTATTGAAAAATCTTTGAAAATGTTATTTGATACACTTTTTTAAAATTAAAAAAAATCCAACGCGCCAAAGCAGTACCTCAAGGGTGGTGTGGAATATATGTAAAAATTTTTTTTTTTATATATTCATGGAACTGGAATTTTTTTTTATGTAACCGAAATCTGCAATATTATGCTTCTGAGAATCAATAAGCATTACTTTGAGATTCTTGAATACAATGAAAATTTTTTCTCTGTCTGACTGTACAAAAGTTGTTTCAATAGTAATGTCGGTTTGTAAAATTGTATATTACATTACGACAGTGTATAGGACGTGTCATAATGCACTATAACATTTAAATAGATAATGCGTTCTTCACTGTAAAGTTTTCCTTCTTCTTCACACTTATAAAAACGGAATGTTTTAACTATATAAAGCTTATACTCTAAACACGAATCTCTAATCACATAAAAAAAATTATTTCATCCGTGACAAGAATCTAAAAACAAAAAAAAAAAACCCATTTGTATTAAAATCAATTGAGGAAATCGTGAGATATGACTGATTATAGACATTCCCCACTTACATCCACGCACACCCAGCTTCTTTTTGTGTAAAATTTAATGATTATTCACGATTTCCATCGTAAAATAACCTTAGATGACAATTATTAGCTAAAATTTCATCTTTTCCGGAAAATCGATTTTGACAAATCAATACTTAAATTTTTTTTTCAGCGGTTATGGGAATAAAAATAAAAAATACTCCCTGTTGGATCAAAATCGGTCAAAAGAATCCTACAATATGACTGATTATATACTTTCATTACCTACACCTGTGTACACCCACCTACTACATTTCTTAAATCGATACTAAATATGTTTTTTTGTGTAAAATTGAATAATCTTTTATGAATTCTATCGTAAAATATCCTAAGATGACAATGATTAGCTCAAAAATCTACTTTTTAGAAAAATTTTATTTTCGAAAATCGTTAAAATCGATATAAAAAAATAATCAATCGATAAAATAAGAATTTTTTTTTTCTTAGCGATGGTTAAAATTTTAAATCAAAAATAATAAGCCTTGTTGGATCAAAATCGGTCAAATAAATCATAAGATATGACTGATTATATACATTCCATACTTACACTTACGCACACCCAGCTACTAAATTTTTTATTTCAACTAAATACATTTTTTTTGTGTAAAATTAAATGATATTCCAAAATTCCTATCGTAAAATAACATTGAATAACACTAAATAGCATGAAAATCATATTTTCCGAAAAAATCGATTTTGAAAAATCGATAAAATAAAATTAAAAAAAAACAATACAGCAAAACCCAAATTTTTTTAGTAGCAGTGATTGAAATTAAAAAAAAAAAAAAGCTCTGGATCAAAATCAGTCGAGGGAATCCTGAGATACAACTGATTACACACACACACACACACGCACACGGACGGACGGACAGATGGACGGACGGATGAATTTTTAACTATTAATTGTCATCTTATGTTATTTTACGATAGTCATTAAATTTTACACAAAGAAACGTATTTAGTAAAGATAACCTTTTAGTAGCTAGGTGTGTGTGGGTGTAAACAGGGAATGTATATAATCAGTCATATCTCAGGATTTCTTAGGCTGATTTTGATAAGGCCGGGATTTTTTGTTTTGGGAAAAAAAATAATTCATGAAAAAAAATCACGATACATTCTCTTTTTTATATTTTAATTTTTGACTATTTTCTAAACTTAATTTTTTAGAAAATATAGATTTATGTACAATATGTTACGAGGGATACGATGGCCTCGAGGTGCTCACGGAATAATAACACAAGGACTAAATCAATTAGTTTATTAGTTAACAAGGACATGGAATAGTCTCGCCACTAGTGCAACTTCTACTTCGTTGGTCTAATAGATAATAAGAATTAATTTATGAAAATAAAAAATTAAATGAAATTGATACATCCATGCTATACAGTATATTGTATATCTAAAATTAGAATTATCGAATCAAATGGAATTTACATAAATTTTTTTGAAACATATCGTTGTCTTATAATTTTTTGTGATAAAAAATAGTTAAGATAATGAAATTTCCATAAAAAAAAAAACATTTATGGTTAAAGAAAAAAGAAAAATGATGAGTTAGTGTGTAAAAAATAAATAGAACATGTGAATGAGGATACTGGTTGCCAATAAATTGGCAGCGGTTTTTCATTTTAGACACTATACAAAATATTTTTAACGTATTTCTAGAAAAAATTTTTTTTTACCGATACTAAGCTTTCTCTAAGTAGAAGCAAAATTTGTAGATTTTGTTTAATGGAAAAAACGACATGACGTAAAAAACAAAGGTTTAAATTAATAATCAAGAGGTTTTCATGCTCTCTAAGATATAACTATTAAAGAAATCCAATTTAAATTTTTTTACCCTAAAAGTAGCATAAAACCGCGTTTTGGACATAGAAAATTGTTGTAAAAACGATAATAAGGTATAAAACTGCACTTTTTTGGAATTAAGGTGATTCATGCGTGAAACTATTGTCGTTAGAATGAAATGAAATTATGTGAAATTGTTTATTCGGTTACGATACACTTTTATTCAAAATTTCAGTAAAATCGACCGCATAGAACTTGAGAAAAAGCTTTTTCAAAAATGCTGTCTTAACATAGGCTGTTATGGAGAGCAGTAAATTTTCTACGTTCTTTACAGAAAATAAATGATTTTGCCCGTCAGAAACGAATAGAAAACTAATACAAAGAAGCTCGTGCAATCCCGAAGAGATTGGTACATTGGAAAACGTGAATGACCGTCTCATTCAAAAGATATTGATGAAAATGCAATTGAACATTTGCATTTCCTATGTTCAAGGCATGTAATAGCATTGTCTGCAGAAATTGTGAGGTTAAATGCAACTTAAAAAAATCGTTTCTAGCAACTTTTGTACGATATATAATGATCAGAAATTTGATAATAAGGCTTTATTTCATTCAATGATTAATATTTTATAAGTAATTTTCATCAGTTTCGCCAACTTTTAACGAAAATTAAATTCACAGTCGCACATTTGACTCGGAAGTCGCGCATGAACCACCTTAATACTAGGATATAAAAACAAATATTTTAAGCTTCGAATCGTCGAAATCACTTAAAGGGTTTCTAAGATATGAGTGATTTCCCACAAAAATCTCAGTATATCTTTAATAAAAACTAAACAAAATATGTTATCAAAATGATTCAAAATGGAAAATAAAGCTATTTTAAAGCTCCATTAGATGTTACTGTTTAGAAATTCAAATTTAATTTTTTTTTACCCTTAAGTAAAAAAGCTGTTTTTTGACCACAAAAATCGTTATGAAAACCATAATAAGGTAAAAAACTTAAATTTTTCTCCGAGCTGCCATAAGGATAAAAAAACAAAAATTTGGAGCCAACAATCATTAAAATCTACTGTGATATGATGTATGACTGATTACATACACACACACATACACACACACATAGACAGACTTTTTATGAAGATGTTATTTTCTATTTTAGACACTATACAAAACATTTATATCATACTGTAATAAAAAATTTCCCTCTTCCTCATAAAGAAAGCTTTGTATCGGTAAAAAAAAATTTTTCTAGAAATATGTTAAAAATTTTTTATGTAGTGTCTAAAGTGAAAAACCGCTGCCAATTTATTGGCACAAAGCTTCCTCATTCACGTCTTCTACTTATTTTTTACACACTGACTCATCATTTTTCTTTTTTCTTTAACCATAAATTTTTTTTTTTTTATGGAATTTTCATTATCTTAACTATTTTTTATCACAAAAAATTCTAAAACAACGATATGTTTCAAAAAAATTTATGTAAATTCCATTTGATTTGATAATTCTAATTTTAGATATACAATATACTGTATAGCATGGATGTATCAATTTCATTTAATTTTTTATTTTCATAAATTAATTCTTATCATCTATTAGACCAACGAAGTAGAAGTTGCACTAGTGGCGAGACTATTCCATGTCCTTATTAACTAATAAACTAATTGATTTAGTCCTTGTGTTATTATTCCGTGAGCACCTCGAGGCCATCGTATCCCACGTAACATATTGTACATAAATCTATATTTTCTAAAAAATCAAGTTTAGAAAATAGTCAAAAATTAAAATATAAAAAAGATAGAATGTATCGTGACTTTTTTTTCATGAATTATTTTTTTTCCCAAAACAAAAAATCCCGGCATTATCAAAATCAGCCTAAGAAATTCTGGGATATGACTGATTATATACATTCCCTAATAACACCCACACACACCCAGCTACTAAAATGTTTTTTATCTTTACTAAATACGTTTTTTTGTGTAAAATTTAATGATTATTCACGATTTCTATCGTAAAATAGCCTAAGATGACAATTATTAGCTAAAAATTCATCTTTTTTGGAAAATCCATTTTAAAAAATCGATACTCAAATTTTTTTTTTAATGGTAATAGGAATCCAAAAACGAAAACAAGGAGTAATTTGTATACCAAAACGAAAAAATTCTGTCATTATTGAAATTTACCTAAGACATGCTGAGATATGACTGATTATATACATTCTCCGTTTACACTCACGCAAACCCAGCTACTAAATTGTTTTAATCTTAATTAAACACTTTTGTTGTGTAAAATTTAATGATATTTTTTAATTCCTATCGTAAAATATCCTAAAATAACAATTAATAGCTTAAAAATCCCCTTTTCGGTAAAAGCCTATTTTGAGAACCAAAAAAAATAAATTAAAAAAAACATATACAGCATGATACAAATTTTTTTTTTTTAAGCGGTGATTGAAATCAAAAAACAAAGAAATAAGCCCTGTTGGATCAAAATCAGCCAAAGAAATCCTGAGATATGACTGATTATATCCATTCCCTACTAAAACCCACGCATATCCAGCTAATAAATTTTTTTAATATTAACTAAATACGTTTTTTTGTAAAAAATTTAATGATCTTCCAGAATTACTATCGTAAAATAATATTGAATAACAATAAATAGCTTAAAAATCATTTTTTCCGAAAAAATTGATTTTGAAAAATTAATAAAAACAAAATAAATAAAAAAATATACAGCACAACCCAAATTTTTTTTTTCAGTGGTGATAGGAATCCAAAAACAAAAAAAAAAGCCCTGTTCGATCAAAATCGGTCCAGGGAATCCTAAGATACAACTGATTACACACACACACACACACACACACTCTTACTTACACACACACACGTACACGGACGGACGGACGGACGGACAGACGTATTTGCGAGAGTAATGTACATCGATTCTAACGTCCACAAAACGTATTTATAACATGTTATTTCGACATGTGATTTTCTGTCCATTACAAAGCTTTCTCTATGAGGAAGCAAAAATACCATTTTTAGAAAATGTCCGTCTCCCTCTCTCTCTAAATTTTTGTTTTTAGTAATATACATCGATTCTAACGTCCACAAAACGTATTTATAACATGTTATTTCGACATGTGATTTTCTGTCCATTACAAAGCTTCCTCTATGAGGAAGCAAAAATACCATTTTTAGAAAATGTCCGTCTCTCTCTCTCTCTCTCTCTCTCTCTCTCTCTCTCTCTCTCTCTGTGTGTGTGTGTGTGTATGTAATCAGTCATATCTGAGGAACCCAACAGTAGATTTCAATGATTCTAGGCTTAAAATTTTTGTTTTTTTATCCTTATGGCTGCTCGGAAAAAAAATTCCAGTTTTTTACATTATTAAGGTTTTTATAAACATTTGTATGGTCAAAAAAGAGGTTTTTTTACTTATTTAAGGGTGAAAAAAAATTGAATTTGAATCTCCAAATAGTGACATCTGATAGAGCTTAGAAAAAGCTTTATTTTTCAATTTGAATTATTTCGATAACGTATTTTTTTTAGTTTTTATGAAAGAAATGAGATTTTTGTGGCAAATCACTCATATCTTAGAAACCTTTCAAGTGATTTTAATGATTCAAGGCTTAACATATTTATGTTTATATCCTTGTTATCGTTTCAAACATAAATTAAGTTTTATACATTATTAAGGTTGTTATAACGATTTTTTATGTCCGATAAGTGGTTTCTAGCTACTTTTAGAGTGAGAAACTTTAAAATGCTTCAATAGTTGTATCTTCTACAGTTTAAGAACACCTTCATTTTAAACTAAAAAATTTTTTTTACCCTATGTCGTTTTCTCGTATTAAAGAAAATCTATCCTTTTTTTATTGAATCAGTGATTTTTACATTTGTAATAAAAACATTTGCGAACTTAAAGAATTTACGTAATTAGACGCGTCGGTCGTAGAAAAACTTATCACGGTACATTACCATTTATTTTAGCATTGCAAAGTACCGTTATTAGGTTTTTTTCGTTCGAGGCGTCCAATGAAAGCTTCTTTTTTTTAAAAGTCTATTTTGTCGAAATTTGTATGTTTTATATGGACTAAACTGAGATGTGCATCTCAGAAACCCTCAAAATGATTTATTTTACCTATTTACTGCAAGCTGCCTATAAAAACTTTGAGTTTTAGACCTTATTAAGGATTTTATAACGATTTTCATCGAAAAAAACGGTTCTTTACTCTTCTAAGGGTTAAAAAATCTATTTTCAAGTTGTAAATAGTAACATTGCAATAGATTACAATGAATCTTCCCTTGATAGAGTTTTTGAAGTACTAGCTAGCTGGATATTTTCTTTATTTTATTAAAGAACAGCTGTATAAATAGTTATTATTCAAAATAATGTTGCTGGTAAGGTAGAAACTGTTGCTGATGAATTTTTATTTCTTAAAATTAATATTTATGCAAACTATGAGAAGACTCGCTTTCGTAACTGTATTCCACAATGTAGAGCATAAAAATAGGTTCTTCTGACATTTTAAATCATTTTATTATTTTGTTTGATTTTTTTTTTCAGGTAAATAATAGCAAAACTATATTGTTAAAGAATCTTTGTGCTGAATTATTGGCAGCGGCTTTTTATTTGGTTTTTATCGATTCTTTATAATCGATTTTTTCGGAAAAGTAAAGTTTGTATCGTTTTATTGTTATTTTAGGATATTTTACGATAAAAGTTCCAATAGATCACTAAATTATACACAAAAAAACGTATGTAGTTAAAATTAAAAAAATGTAGTAGCTGGGTGTGCGTATGTGTAAATAGGGAATGCATATAATCAGTCATATCTCAGGATTTCTTTGGCCGATTTAAATAGTGCCTGGCTCGTTTTTTGTTTTTAATTACAATTTACTTCTCAAAAAAAAATTGCGATACATTTTTTTTTTTTTTTCAATTTTTATGATTTTTGAAACATGATTTTTTCGAAAAAATAGATTTTAAAGATATTTATTGTTGTTTTAGGATATTTTACAACATAAATTTTTCAAGATCATTAAATTATATACAATAAAACGTATATAGATGAAATTAAAAAAATTTAGTCGCTAGGTGTGCGTAGGTGTAAATAGAAATGTTTTTAATCAGTTATATCTCAGTATTTCTTTGGTCGATTTTTATCGTTGTGGAAGGATATTCTACGATAGATATTCTGTATGCTTTTTGTGTTTTTGGGTATCCATCATGGCTGAAAAAAAAAATTTCGATTTTTGAAAATTTATTGATTCGTTTTTTTCTATTTGTATTTTATCGAATTCGGAAAATCGTTTTTTGTTTTTGAAGTGATTTTTTGCAATCAAACAGTGTTTTAGCTTATTTTGTGGCAGAAAATCTTGATGAGCATAAAATGTCCTAATAACTTTTATTTTTATTTAATCGATTTTGGAAAATCGATTTTTTTTAAAATATGGATTTTTTCGCCAGTAAACGTTGTTTTAGAATTTTTTGTGGTAGAAGATCTTGAAGATAAAATTTCTTTTATAATGACATTTTTAGATTAAGAAAAAAAGAAAGTTGATGAGGGTGTTATGTGGGAAATGCGGAGCTTGGGGGTGCTGAGGAAATGAATACCCGCGAGTTGAAACAACGTAGCTTTTTATTAGTGATTATACGAGAGAGCAGACGCGCACGAGGTGTTATTCTCGGAGGCCGAATTTATTAGTGATTATACGAGAGAGCAGACGCGCACGAGGTGTTATTCTCGGAGGCCGAACGGGGAGAGCGAGTCGCTTAGTCTCGATGCTAGTACCTAGATGGTATAGGACTGCGGGCTGGTCTGCTTGTGCGCGCAGGCGCTGAGCTTAGGAAGCGAAGTTACAAGAGCCTCTAGCTATCGTGCGTTACACGTCTGAGGTCATGCGGTCATTGTTCTCAATGGCCTTACTTATTCGCGCGCGTGTGTGTGTTTATGTATTTTGGTCATGTTGTTTATGCGTTGTAAATAGACATGTATGATTAGTGTATACATAGTTTGTTCTTGTTTGCGCTGCTCTCTCCACAAAATTTTTTTTTCTCTCTTAGCTTTGACTCTACCTGTTTTACATTTATTTGCTTATTTTTGTTACATTTGATTTCATATGTTTACATACAATATTTTCGGTTTACATCTTCACACAAAAATTACATTTTTACTTACTAGTATTTATACCCATGTACATTTTTATTATTGGTATCAAATTGTTTATTATCATCATTGTAAATATTATTTTCTTTCTTTTTTTTTTCTCTGTTTTCTTACAGTCAAATTTACATTTTTTTTCTAATTTCATATGTTTATGTATGTTAGTATTGTTCATTTTAAAGGTCGTGTCTTAGTTGCTGACTGGGACAGCTGCTTTCTGGTTTCTGATTTTACCCGCTCATTCAACAGCATTCTTGCTTCTCGTTCGTTAGCTACCGTTCTTTGGGCAGACAAGTCTTCCAGCACAATGTGGATGCGTCTGCGGTTACTCTCCCGTCTACCTGTGAATATTCTCAAGCCCTTAAGCATTATCGGAGCTCCCCATTTTAAAATTCCAAATGACCCTGCTGCCGCGCCTAGCGCTATATCCACCGCCATCTACGCGTACTCCTTCCAATCGGAAAATTCCTCTTTCGTTTGCAGTACTTCGCGTACGCATTGGACTATATCCGCCAATTTTGTACCTACTTTTATTCCGTCATTCAGCCCATGTTCCTGATTATCGAGTTCCTGTAACCCATCCCTTTTGATTATTGCTTCTATTAATTCTAGTAGCTTACCTTCTCCTACTCCTTTCATTCTTTGTATTTTTTACTATCTTTATACTCATGAATGTGTATTTATCTCTTGAGCCTTCCAAAGGCCACGCTTACGAGAAAAGTACACATACCATATATTATTTCGTTTATTAATTTTGATAGCTGACCTCTCTTTGCTTCTTTTCTATCCTTATTATTATCCTGACTACTTTAAACAAAAAATTTTGTTTTCTTCCCGAGCCGTCCGAAGGCCACGCTCGCGTCATTACGTGCTCTTTTACTTGGTTTATTGTAATTTTATTTGTTCGCTCCGTTATTACAATTTTCTACCGTCCATCCCATTATTGATTTCATTTATGTCCGATGATTGGGTTTTTATAACGCATGCTTTCTTAATTTTATCTACATGTGTTACCCTTATCTCGTCACCATTTTTTAACTTTATATTGTGGTTTTTG
>JAPYYV010017379.1:0-11272 GCA_030522625.1 Copidosoma aretas | reverse complement strand
GGCGCCTAGTTCCTTGAACTGTATAAGCTTCATACCTGCTTGAACTCTCCTACCTCAAGTACGTGTACTCTTTTAACTTAAAATTTTTCTCCGTGTAGGTTGGTTTCGCTCCGCTTAGCTATACCTTGTATATACATAGACATAATCGGTCGCATCTCCCTTCCTTTCTCCTCTTGAGTCCTCTGTCCTCTCCCTTGTAGACCTGTGTAGCACATGCCTGCGCCTCTCTCTCGCACTCGCATGCACAACCAACGTGCACATGTCTACTCCTCTCTCTCGCACTCACAGGCACACACTTCGGCTCCACCCCTTTCGTGACGTAGCCTCTCGTCGAGTAAGATGTGTGTTTGGTTCGACAACTGGCCATGGCGAGGCGCTTGAATCAGTGGCTTGAAAAGTTGACGTGCCTGGTAGTATTGGCGTTAGCAATCTCTCTACTAATCTCTGATAATAATCTCATGCACGTAATCGTTCACCAAATATATGTATACATATATATGTAATCTTTCGTGCTCCCACAGCATCGATGACTTGCACGAGAAAACAGAGTGCAGCTGCACCTCGAAATCGTGTGCACAGCTCGCACCTTTTTTTCCGCTGCTAGCGCACGTACTTTTGCGCTCCCATCACGGCATCACCATGCACTCTGTTTTTGTCTGCAGCGGAGCACCGTCCTTTTTGGTTACCGCATCTCTCTGTGCGTAATCAATTTTACGTTGATTCCTCAAATCTTACTCGATTTCATTCAGTATTATTGAAGCAAAATGTGAAACGGTGAATTGGCTTATTGGGACACATAACCTCAACCTCCGACGTCCTTTTAAGAGCTATTGTATCCCAACGTATCGAGTCGTTGAAAAGGTAAGTAATTGTTAGATAATTTTTTACAATACGTTTTTTTTGCATTTCAATCTATTCTTATTTTGGTCATTTTTGAGCAGCCATCCAGTATAAACGCAGCCACAGCTATGAATGAAAAGCATGAACTCCATACTTTATATACGTATTTAACTCAATAAAATATTCGAAAAATGAAGCATAACGTATACAAGTTAATTCTAGCTTGGACTAAACTAAAATAAACCCATATAATGTTATTTTCTTAAATTACTAAACTCGGCTCAACTTGGTGATTCTTAATTTTATTATTGAGTCCTTCAAACAAATTTTTTGGTTTGTTGCGTACAAATATACACAATAATATTGAGTGTCCCGTTTAACGTTTAACTCCTCGCACGAATTTACTCCGGTTTTTTTTACTTTTTTTTTACCTTTTTTAATTACCATTTTAGATCAAATTTTACATGAATAAATTACTGACATTAGCTTAGAGCGGATAAATCTTAGATTGTCTTACAGGGAGAGGAAACAGAACTTCCGCACGAACGTGATATGACGCCTCGAGGCGAAGCCAAGAGGGCGTTACAGTCACGTGTGCGAGCTGCGAGGGCGCCCCGTGCCCCCTCCATGTAAGAAATAGTGTTTTCTCCATCCTTTGGGTGAAAGTTTGTAGTTCCGCTGTTCCACTAAGGTATGGGTACACTGGTAGAAGTATTCCTTAACTGTAGCAGCGTCTTAACTGTGAAGGAATAGGCATGCATTCAAAGCCATATTCCTTAACAGTTACGACGCCGATTTATTGTTAAGACGCCGCTTTATAGTTAAGGAATACTTCTACCAGTGTAAAAGTACTTCTTTTTCTAGCCTAACCTAACCGTGGAACTGCAAACATCCGCCCAAGGGATGAAAAAAATTTTTTTTGTCCGCACAAAGTTAAAGTTTTCTTTCATTTGATATGGATAATAAATATCTAGCTAATGATGTATGTCAAAGAATGATATTACCGAGTTCAAAACAGCCACCTCAACTTTCAAACACTTGACATAACCTCTATTTCTGTTCACAACTGCATGCTGATCTAACTGCCTGTTACATCAATCACGATGAAAGTGCCAACACCAGAGAAAAATGGGAATTCTAAATCCAAGAAAAAAACGCTAAGTCAATTGTGCAATTCAACAATAATTAAAAAAGGAACCAGAATGAATTATTCCAAAGAAAGTGTAGTGCAAGCTCTAGATGAGTTTAAGAAAGGAAAAAATACCATTAACACTTTGTCAGCTAAGTATGGCATTCCTGCAAACACTTTCAGAGACAAAATAAAGAAAAAATATTCAGAGAATTATCTAGGAATTGGTTCTGTCCTTACACAACATCAAGAAAATGAGTTGGAAGAGTGGATTTTTGAATCTATCAGAAAAGGTTTTCCTATATCTAAGTTTGAGTTAATTCAAACTGTGAAGAATATTTGTGTTAAGCTTGGCAAACAAAATCCATTTATTAATAATACACCTGGCAGAAAATGGTTCAATTTATTCATGAAAAGACATCCAAAAATAGTCACAAGGGTATCTAAGACAGTACCCTTCAAAGCAAATGTAACAGAAGAAGGTCTGAGAAAATGGTACTCTGATGTATATGATTATTTTGTGGAAAAAAATCTTTTGGACATTGAAGCTGATCGCATCTTTAACACTGATGAGACAGGTAAGAGTACAATGTTACATTGCAAGCATCTTGTCATACACAAATTATTTCATTCAGATTTACTATTATTTTTCAGGAGTTCTTCTTAATCCTCATCCACTCGCTGTGTTAGCACCAAAAGGTTGCAAGAATGTTTACAAAGTTGTAGATATTAATGAAAAAGAAAATGTTAGTGCGCTCATCACAGCAAATGCTGCTGGTGAACTGGATCCACCTTTCATTCTTTTTAAAGGACAGTCACTGCCACAGGATACTGCACAATTTGCACCAGATGACTATGTTTTTGGGTACAGTGAGAATGGTTATATGACAGCTCAAAATTTTTTTGCGTGGGCATATGACTTTTGAGCTCAGTTTATTTTGTTTGAATCACCAAATTACTCTGATTGCTCTGCATCCAAACACAACAAATGTAACCCAACCACTGGAAGTGGCATTTTTTCGACCATTCAAGGTTACGTGGAGAAAAATCCACAAGGAATTTTGCTTGGAGTTCGTTGGAATTCGTAAGAATCAATTTTCGACTGTTTGAAACATGTTTACGACACAGTGTTAATGGTATTTAATCCTTACTTAATCTCATCTAGAGCTTGCACAACACTTTCTTTGGAACAGTTCAACCTGGTTCTTTTTTAAATTATTTTTTAATTGCACAATTGACTGCGTTTTTTTCTTGGATTTGGAATTTCAATTTTTCTTTGGTGTTGGCACTTTCATCGTGATTGATGTAACAGACAATTAGATCAACATGCAGTTGTGAACAGAAATAAAGGTTGTATCAATATCTGTCATCAAACGGTGAATGGAGTCCGGTATTATGAATGCGTACGGTAGATAGGGTACGGTAATAAGAACAGCGGTACGGTAATAGGAACACGAGTTTTATTTAATTTTTTTATTGTAAAATCATATTTTTAAACTTTAACTGCTCAAAAAAATGTATGTGCTTTCTTGAGATCCCAAAGAACAATTAAAAATTTCCTGAGGCAATATTTAGTATACAACTATCTTACTATGATGTTAACAAAATAGAGTGAATTCACGAGTGTACGGTAAATGGCGCGTTTACCCCTAGTGTTGACGGACTGTGCCACTCGCGTTTGTTTTCTTCTGGTGTGCAGTATGGAAATCCACCGCTGGATAGGATTGAAAATTGTATCTCTCTTTTTTCTGAGCTAATATGGTAGTAGTGAATTTTTTGAAAGAAAAACTAGGGACAAAATGTAGACGCAGTGTAGGACAAGGTAATGGTTTAATATAGCTTCGATATTGATAGCAACTTCTAGAGTATACATCAAAGTTTCCAACGTACAGCTTCAGTTAGGGCTCGTAACTTATACGTAGGCATACTATGCGTCGAAAGTTGAAAAATTGATTTCGGGACAGGGGGCAAAAAGGACATTTCGACCCATTTCCCCTTAATATTTCAATGAAAACAGATACTAATGCCAGTTTCGACTTTTCCAGCAGTCAGAACATACAATTTTACGCAAGTGTGGTGCTTCGTAACGTTCAATTTCGTTTTGGAATTCGAGTACCAATGCAGTACACGATCTGGGCAAGTTAGCGCGGAATCGGTCCTATAAAAAGATACAAGTAAGTTCTTTGAAAGCTTCTGGCTTTACATGGTAATGCAAATAGAGGGTTTGGTTTGATTTTACTCATGCAATATTTTAGACTGGCGCAAGAAAGCTGTCTTTTGAAGAATCGACGCGAGTCAATAGTGTCCGAAAATATTGAAAAAAAATGTAACTAAATAAATTTTTTATATTTCATTCAGCATTGATACTATTAGACTTGAGTTTTTCATTTTAATTCACACAAAATTTATTGACTAATTGAAAACCTGCTGATTTGGGTAGGGTGTGCGAGAAAAATACCTCAGTTGCGCGTTCATACGGGTACTCACGAAAAGTTTTGATTTATCTGCGAGTTCATAGCCAAGCGGGGTCAAGGACTCTGCGTGTTCGTACCCCACTTAGTGCCCGTTGTTAGCGCATCGTACTGGGATTAGACGTTAGAACGAAGAGGCAGAATGTGAAAAAAGTAGCAGGTATATATTATATGAGAAAGAAATCAGGAACTCGCGTATTATTTTTACCAAAGTCTCCATCAGTCAACGTACCTCGAAGCCTCAGTAAAGAGCCAGGATATTCAATACGAACAATACAAGAGATTCCGAATGATTAAAATGGTCGACCGTAATCAAGCGGCAGCGAGTCAACTAGTAGCGAATTAAAGCCACTTGTGCGTGCAGATAGTTTTATCTGGCTGAAATACGTATGCACCCATCAGAAGACGTGATCGCAGTTGTATGTAAGTACTCTGCATGTAAACACGTTCGGCTCAGTCGCTTGGTACATACTCTCTGGTTATACGAAACGCGATGATGTAGTAACGTTGCTCGCTCGCGACCGCTCGACTGGACGACGTAGAATTGACTGTGAAAGGAAAAGAAATAAAATAAAAGTCGTTATGGCTCCGTTGCAAGAGCGTATCATAACAATTGTGGGCTTGCCTCAGATTTTTTTTTACTTGTCACCGAGATGCAGTTGTCGTCGCGTTCTCCTATCCTATTTCTCTCAGCATTATGCATAATATCGTATTACTGCTTAGTATGAGATTAATATAAGGACATGGAATAGTTGTTACGCCTAATATCATTCGACGCAATAAAGAGCTGAAATTTCGTCTTTAGAAAGACTACCATTTATGTGGACCTTCGGATTCTTATATTATAATATCGTGTAAGGTTGTTGGGTATTAGGTGTTTTTTTTTTGACAGTCTCTAAAAATCGTAATCGTGCTGAGTCTTCTGTTTGTCACTAAAATTAAATTAATAGTCACACCAACAGTCTTAAACTTTTATTTTCTGAACTGACGTAATACGTTTCTTGTAAAATTATCATGCAGTATTATATTACCATCGTACCACATGGTGAATAATTTTCAATGACATAATTTTCTTTCATTTTGACAGGTAGTTAAACTTTTGCAGAAAATTCAAGTTACTAGTGCAGCAAAATGTCTAAAAATCGTTTTTTTTTTTTCTTACTTTATCGATTTTTAAACTACTATTGTATTGAGTTAAAAAAATAATATTTTTATTTAAAACTACAAAACAGATACGTTAAATAATGTACATTTGATGTGTATTGAATTTGAATAAACTTTTTTTCTCAATTTTGCTTTGTTTGCCTGTCTAAAAATAACTGACAGTATCTCTGCTAGTCCGTTACTTCCGATCATAACGCTATTCTCATCAAACTTTTATTTTGGCTTCGCTTGAAAGAAGTTTTTTTTTAAACCTTTCCTAAATCAATTAACATATTCAACGACGATTAACGATAATATCAAGACAATCTACAATTTTGAATATTTGATAAAATTAAAGAAAAAATATCCTACGTACTCTAATTGTGATTGTAAGAAATAAAAATTATTTGCACCTGTACACTGTGACATATTAAACTAGGGAGGTGTATTATAAGCATTTAATAAAAGCAATTTTACTGACGGTCATATTTGGGAATGCAAAAACTTCGGAAATCCTTTATTTAAAGTGATTTAAATCACCTTAAACTTTTTAAATATTTTTGATAAGTCACTATTTAAAGGAAATAAATACTAAAGTTGAGTTATTTAGCATACTTTATAGTGGGAGTTGACCTCAATTTATTTTTCACGCAGACACACAAATTGTTTAGATGTAAGGACATGAAAAAAACAGCATATGCATCGACTAATTGCTACTTTTATAGTTGGCGCGAAAAATTTCGTGGTCTATTATAATGAATTTGAAACAAATTCAGTGAAAAGTGAACAAAATGTCGAGTTTGCAGGTTGTGCAAGGGGGTACGTGGTAAGGGGAGGTATTGTTGCGTGGGGTCAGGGGAGCACCGTTCCTCGCACCTCTGTTGACCAAATGTTTCTTCGGATGACAGTCCGTGTAAAAAACAGTTACAGAGTTGTTAATCAGCGTGTCAGAAATTGTAACTTCCAAATTTGTCTGAGGCTGATGCCGAGTAGGGTTTAGAGACAAGAAAAAGTGCCAAATAGGGTCCAAGTAACGACTTACCATGAGCACCAGTTCTTAACAGTAAATCGTAACACAAATTTCAAACATTAAATCTCAAACTATTTTAAATAAACGATTTATAAAAAATAACAAAAATCAACCTCCGGCGTCATTAGTTAGTATATCATACGTGAGATATTTAGAAAAAACGGGCACCAGTATATTCAATCATCACTTTAACATAAACGTCAAAACTTCCAACTCCAACTCAACTGTACAAACAAAGAGCGGACAGAAATAAAAATTAAGGGATTAAGAAAATACAGTATGAGGATAAAAAATACTGCATGAACAGTGTGATGTGTGACTAATTCTAAACTGTTGATACACATACTTTTGTTTGTAAGAGTCTCTGGTAAAATCGTTTTTTACTGCGTAAAATAAACAATTTTTTTTTGCAAAATCTTTAAATAAAAGTAAACAAATTTTCTGGATTTAAGGTGGCTCATCACCCCTATATAGCACATATTTTGAATATTTTTTCATAAATGTTTGATAAAAGTTTCAAGAAGTGTCACTTAACCTGAAAATAATGTTGCTAGTGCTAATTATCATGCGGTTTTTTTCATAAAATTTTGTTGTTAAATTTTTTAGATACCGAAGCTTGAAAAAAAAAATTCACTAAATAACTGTAAGGGGATTGAAGACTCATGTTCTTGGCCTAATATTCAATACATTATTGGTCCGGATATAAGGCCAAGAATATGAGTCATCAATCCCCGGATCCCCTTAAGATCTTTTTCAATTTACATCTGATTTTCACTTTCTCGGGCTTATTCTCTTCGTTGAACAAATTGATTTAGAGCCGTCATGGAAAAAAATGCAAAAACTTGGATAAGTTTCCCAGAAAACTCAATTGTTCACTAATTTTTCGTATTTCTTTATAAACAACTGTATTATCTGGGAATCCTTTCCAAGTCTTTGAAATTTTTTCCGTGATAGCTCCCAATCAATTTGTTAAAGGAAGAGAATAAGCCCAAAAAATTGAAAATCAGATATATATTGAAAAAGATGAGTTAAGTGACACTTCTCATAACTTTTATTAAACATTTACAATAAAATAATTGAAAATGTATAATCTTGTGTACGGACTAATAACATGAAATAGTAGTTTTAAGGTGGCTTCGGCGTTTTCTATCTACCTGCTGGCATGGTCTGAAAATTGGCGATATTGTTCTTTATTGATCCTAGATTACATAGCAAAAAAGAAGCAGCACATTTGACGATTTTATTTTTGAGTAAATCCAGTTTGAAAAATATTCATTTCAACGGAATTATGGAACTGGACACTGGAATTATTCAAGCAAAAAAATGAGCGGCTGAATTTTTATGATTCAAAGACGAACCTATAGCTTTTTTTTGCTGATTCTATTGGAATCATTAAAATGGTATATTGAAGATTTCGATTTTGACTAAATTGAAAAGAAAGTAATCTGTAATATGCTGTCTTCTGCGCATGCGCAGATGATAATATTATTTATTTCGAACTCTTATTTTTCTTTCAATAAATAATTTACAGTTTTTTCGAGCAGTTTCAACTTTTTTCACTGAAGATAAGGATAAGGAAAATAATTGTTATAAAAATAAGTAGAAAATTTCTCACATTATACATACATTCCTCGAGGGCTCCTCGCTTGATACAGCACTACACGCCGAAGCCACCTTAAACAAATCAAAATGTGATTCAAAAGTATACTGTTCGATGTAGTAGTATTTAAATGTATCCTTTACATTGGTGTTCTAAGGCAATAAGCTGATTAGTTGTAAGTAGCCCCTACTCCAACCCATCCCTATCCCATCCCTCTCCAAAGTATCCAGTACCGCAAAACAAATGACGTAGTACACTATAATAATAATAATAATAAAAACTATACATAGAAAGAACACTGAGATACTTATCAACCATCGGAAAAAGCTTGGGGTAAACCTCGCAAAATCACACGAAAATCGTCTGCCCAATACAATTTATGAATAATATTGTTTTGTTTCATTAAATAATCTTGCAACAATAATTTAAGTATATTTAAGCTTGGCAAAAGATTATTGTGGATCTCAATACTTTTGTAGTAGAGAATTTGGAAAAGAAATAGATTCAAACCGGCATTACATTTTTTAACCTTTTTTAAAGGTCGATTTTTATGAGATAAGATTATAGATGAAATTTGAGGGAGAATATAAAAGAATGCAATTTCCTAAATGCTGCATCTTTTGGGCGGACGATTTTGGTGTGATTTTGCGAGGTTCATCCCAAGCTTTTTCCGATGGTCGATAAGTATTTAGGAAAAGTGTCAATTACGCAGCTAGAGACGGTCCTACACATAGTTATGCTCCTAGTTACTGACCAACAGTAAGTTTATTATCACACGCTGATTTCTCGAGCTTACTGTCTTACTTAGTCTTGCTTCTTTCGGTTACCAAGGAGTCTTACGTACCGTCTATTATGCATACCGATGTTTTAACAGCATTATGCTTCTTTTTATTAATATTAATAATTTGTTTGTATATAAGTGATGCGATATTTCATTTCATCACTTATTTACGTGTAATGTTTATGTTTCTTTTTCTTCGCTTCTCCAAGCAAGTTTCTTGTTACAGTGAGTTCTGGACGAGTGAGACAATTTTATCATCGATCCAAAGTTTTCTAAAGATGCTGCCGCGGTGATACGATGATTCAAGTTTAATAAAGGGTCAGAGCTCTTCTTTCCTCTTTTACTGTCTACTACTTTGCAGGCTCTGACTTGTAACGAGCTATTCATACACATTAAGTCGGATATCTCTTTATAAGAATACATGTACATCAAAGCAACTTGTCAGATTACATAGCTGAAATATATTATCTTTAAAACACAGCCGATAGCGGGCTTTACCAGTTTGAACGAAATTATATTTCAAATTAATGGGACTTGTTGATGCCTTAGTTGTTAATATTATCAAAGTAAATTTTTTGCAGAATTGATGTCAGTTTAAAATGTAGCAACAGAGTATAGTGAATGACCTACCCTTACATCGCAAAATACATGAATGTCACTTAAATCTCTTATATTTATCAGTGATGATTGAATAGTATAGGAAAATAAATGCAAATCAAGGATTCCAGTACAATTAATACTACATGAAATAACAAAAGTCGTAATTTGCTTGAGAACCAAGCTCAGTTTAATTCAGTTTTTGTTATATAATGAGTAATATACTTGTAAGTGGGTATGTGAAACAGCTTGAATTTTGTTCGCGAAGAAACTTGCAACATGATGCGTATCACAAATAAAAAATTATTATAGAACATAAATGATATTTCATTTATTTGAATAATAGTTACAGCCTCTGCATTTACCCAAGATTTTACTCCCGCGAATTCCCGAGGCTTTCGCGTCATGATTTACCAACACAGACATTCGCCGTGAAATACACTTTGAAGAATAATTACGCATAAAATAACGATGTCTACAGTGAACGTATGTGAAAAATCTTGGAAACCCCACAAATTGAAGTAATTTGGGCTACTTGTGCATTAGAGAGAAGTTATTTTTCTTCACGTTTGTGTGTTTTTCACTGGCGCTAAGGTGGCAAACGCTATGTAACGCGCTAGTCCAGCGTGGTCCTCAGGAGATAAGAAGAAATCTAATAAATATATTTATAAAACTTACTAGTTTAGAACAATTCCTAAGAAGATATGAAATATGATGGAGTGAGGGCCACTCCTATGAATTATGCAAGACTTTTTTTTAAATTTTTTAATTTTTCCATTAAGTTAAAAGACCTATTATTTTCTGTAATACATTTTTTTTCCGCATCTTACGTAATACATTCAGAGCTGCCAGATTATGTGTAGTGAACACCGTGACAAGAGGCTGCCCAAAAACCGCACGTAAGTTAAAAGCTTAAAACCGCCCAAAAACTGCATAACTTAGGGTGCCTGTACATGAGCGTCTTGAACCTGCAAGTTCAAGCCAGATCGCCGTAAGCCCGTGTAAGTGCGAGAGAAACAAAATATATTATGGCTTCTCTCTTACCCTCAGATGGAGTTATGGCAATTTGCCTTGAACCTGCTGGTTCAAGACGCCTATCTACAGGCACCCTTAGTCCAATAAGATAAAAATGTAAATCTGCAATTTTATTTTCCTCGCCCCTGAGCTAGCTCAACCCAAATAATTCAAGGCCATATAGGACTGAGCTCTTGCATGTTTATGGGCCAAGAATATGTCCTATATCCTATACAATCGATAGCTAAGTATTAAAGTAAAAAATGTATAACATTGATAACTGTAATACTGGGTAGTGAGTATGTCAACTTTTTTCGTCTATCCCCTCTCTTCAGCTGCACTAGGTAAATACACCGATAAAAGTTTACGTATACGCTACCCAGTATTAAAGTTATCAATGTCACGAATTTTTTATATTAATACTTAGCTTTCCATTGTATAGGATATAAGAGATATTCTTGACACATAAACATCCAAGAGCTCAGCCTCACATTGCCTTGAATTATGTGGGTTGAGCTAGCTCAGGGGCGAGGAAAATGAAATGCCAGATTTATATTTTTATTGTATTGGACTTAGTTATGTTTTTTTTTGGTAGTACCGTTTAAGGAGGTTGACTACTGTGGGTGGGGGGTGCGAGAGAGAGCGAGCGAATCTTTTTTTTTTTTGT
>JAPYYV010017377.1:0-11182 GCA_030522625.1 Copidosoma aretas | reverse complement strand
TCACAAATTACACTTTTGTAGCTAAAGAATTGAATTTCAAGAAAAAAAATAAAAATTTTTAACAAATTCATCAATAATTTTATTTTAAAAATCATTTTTTAACTACCGCGCCCATGCCTGAGCACCTCTATGAGGATGTTTCATGTGCAAGCTCTACCGCTAAGGTGGCAGCACACCCCAACAGCCCTGTCGTGGCCGCCACGTGCGTTTAGTATACCTATACACATCAGTCATATGTATAGTCAGTAATGATCTATATACAACACTGACGTATATAGTTATGGCGGCCATGACAGGGCTGTTTGGGTGTGCTGCCACCTTAGCGGTAGAGCTTGCACATGAAACATCCTCATAGTAGTATCATCGTATTCTACGTCAAATCTTACATAAAAAACCGTTTAGAAAAAAATGGAAACTCAATAATTTCTATTGAATATAAATTAATTTGTTTAGTGCGACACGTAAAAAAAACGGTTTTTGGCTGACAAAACGAAATCTAAAGCTTGTATCGTTAAAAGTGAAGGGTTAAATGTTGTAGATAATTGGAAGATCTACAACTTTTGTGCATATCATTATATGACATGACCTAAAATTTTTCGAATTCAATGCAAAATAAGTTAAAAGTCACTTTTTCTAAATTTATTCAATTGAAAAGGCAATCGTTTTGCAATCTGATATTTTTTGTTAGTAAAAACGCTTCTTTTATCGATAAATTGATTATTATTACTTTAAAAATCAAATCATTTATATGGTGCGGCTCGTCTCATCATGCGCTAGATTTACTCTACGCTGTTTTATTTGCCTTAAATCATTTCTGTTCGCAATATTAATAATAATTTTTCTTCTTAATCTATTTATATTATTTATTGTAAGAATGTATAATATTAAAGTGGTGTGATAAGAATAATAGTAATAATAATCAAATACACAACGAAAGTGTACAACAGTGACTAACAATTAATAGTATTCAGCGACCGAAGGTCTGTTCAATTGTACCTCACGAGCGCCCCTGGATTTTCAAGCTGAACAAACCAGTATCAGCTATACGTAAGTGTCCAACTATACGTGTACTCAACTTAACGTGTGATGGATCAGCTGGTCGCTTGCTTTCACCGTTTGCTGCCAGTGCTATTAGTAATATTTATTTTCTTACTTCAAAAGCTCGATATTCTTCATCACGTGCGCGAGTATTCTTGTGATCATTGTTTGTTTTTTTATAATAATTCTTAACCAACATTTTGACGTCTTGCTTTTCTTTATTGCTCTTCTTGGCGTCTGAAGTAACTTGTCTGTCGGCATGGCACCAACAAGAAAAAAACAAAAGAGTAAGTCACCCAGGATTCGGACTGATGCATGCTTCAATCGTTACAATGTAGAGTCATTCAAGAAGAAATAATATAAACTTGAGAAAAGTAACTGAAGCTCAATTAAGCGCATTGCATTTACCTGTAAATGCTTGAAACATTGGGACACAAAATTTGGGGTTTATGTCGACAGCGCATCAGGCAAGACAAAGAAAAACCGGCAAGCAAGGAGGAAAATTATCAAGTGTCAATGGTAGGTTACTATATCACATTAAAGAAGTTCATTAGATTAGTGTCTAAGTTTCTATACACACAAATCAGCTGGTGTGTATATGATGTTTTATGGATGACTACGTAGTATAACACAAACTGCAGCAGCATTTAGCTTTCTTGATTCCCGTAGCCAGTGAAATCTTTTAAGTTCAGAAGTCTTGTGATGTTTTACGAATTCTCGATTCTCCATTGTTATCGGCAATCTTTTTTTTCGGCCATCGAGTAGCCCAAATTTATTTTCCAATGATGAATCGGACTCCAAAATTTGCAGTGGAGAATCTTCTGGTTTTTCAGCTGGAAATCAAGAATTAATCGACGATCGCGTTGATTCTTTGAACAAAGGATTAAGTTTCATTGGATCTTCACCCCTTAAAAAGAACAAATTGGGACAACAACAATATTCAGATCAAAGATTGAGTAAAATTTCATCTCCGATGAAGGAAAAAGTTTTCAAAGTCACAGTGGATGGTGTAGATGACGTTGATGATGAGGACGATGATGATATGTCTATCTTAAGAACTGTGCAGGAAAGTTTCAACACCACGGCAGACAGAGGACATAAAATAAGAATTTTAACGATTTTTAGGCATTGGTCTTACCAAAAAATCTCGAACAAAATTTCCCAGCAGCTACTCGCCACATGATCAACGTTGCCAAAAATTTCGCTGCACAGAAATGGATTTTGCAAGATCCGAATCCAAAGAGTCATCCATCTCTACCAGTACCACATGTTAATGCTATAATGGATTTTTACCAATCAGACGATCACACGCAATTGATGCCCGGCCAAAAAGATTATGTGCCTGTTATAGTTGAGGAAAAAAATACAAATGCAAAAACGCCTACTACTGAACAATTTGATGGAATTGTTTGAACTGTTTAAAAATAAGTATCCCGATATAAAATGCAGCTTTTACAAATTTGCCGCTTTAAGACCAAAACACTGTGTATTGGCTGGAGCTAGCAGTACTCACTCCGTATGTGTTTGCGCATTGCATGAACATACTAAGTTGATGATAGACGGTGCCAATATAAAATCAATCACAGCAGAGTCAGAACAGCCACTTTTAAATTACCACGATTGTTTTAATAGAATGGTGTCTAATGCACAGTCAGATGATTGTTTTCTAGGGTTTTGTAATAAGTGTCCAGGGGTGGATAATATTATTGCACAGTTAGAAACAATATTTAAAGATAGATTTATAGAAAACATAACAAAAAACGAGGAATAAATGAAAAAGAAGGAAAAAAAAAAAAAAAAAACAAAAAAAAAAAAAAAAAAAAAAAAAAAAAAAAAAAAAAAAAAAAAAAAAAAAAAAAAAATCTAAAACAAAGTGAATGTATAGTTATTTGTGACTTTTTCGAGAATTTCGCATTCGCTATTCAAAATTATATTCAAGGTGTTCATTAGAATAAATACCAAGCGACTACACATCCATTTTCAGTGTACTATAAAGATGATAGTGGTGAATTAAAAATAAAAAGCTTCATGTCTATTTCGGAATGTTTGTGTCATAACACAGTTGCTGTGCCTCTATTTCAAAAACAATGAATTTCATTCATCAAGGAGAATATAGTTGGAATGAAGAAAATATATTACTTCTCAGATGGAGCCAGTGGTCAATATGAAACTTAAAAAAAATTTCATCAACTTAACACATCATTCTCAAGATTACCAAGTAGACGCTGAGTGCCACTTTTTCCCGACCTCGCACGTAAAGGACCGTGCGACAGTGTAGGTGGTACATTAAAAAGACTAGCTGCTAGGGCAAGTTTACAAAGAGTTAATGATCCGGTACACGGCCTGCACAGCAGCTGTATCTATATCCATCATTCACTCAAAACTTAGACACACACAACTCCCCTAGCTATCTCTTTCTCTCTCTTCGTCACTGACCTTATACTCAACGTGGTTTTTATACCAATTCCGAATTCCCTAAAAAAACTACAACACTCTGGCTGGCTCTATCTTGCGACGTGACTTAAACACTCGTAACCCCATGAAAATATCGCCGTCCGCACGTACGGTTTTCTCCTGTACTCGCACGGGTATGATGGCCGCTATAAAACTACTCTTCCAATCTGTATGTATACACTCGTCCCTGTACTCACTAATCCACATACGTACTCGTCTCGACTCTAATATTCCTCTCCTCGGCACACTTTATCCTACCTCACAATACTCAACTTATATCTTCCTCTCCTTCGCGGCCCTAGTCTCGTCAACGACTCTGTCTCGGCTCTCTCGCTCGTCTTCTCGACTCCGCGCTTCCTCGGCGTCTAACTCAGCTCGTCGAGTTTGCTCAGCTAGGCGTGGAACGTCGGCTTATTCTCCGGCTCTTCCCAGGGCCCATCGCTAAATGTCGTCTCCTCCCTCGTCCGTCCTGGCGTTCGACTTGCTCCTCGTCACCCAGAGTACGGCACCGATTACCAAAACGAACACTTAACCTCGCGAGTCCGAACAAAATTCTGAAATGGCTCGATTTCTACCGTCAAATCTCCACGAACGTCGTACTCTCTCGGGTGCTCTCGAACGACTCTCGCGCGCGCACGTACAGCGACGGTGCTGTGCCTGCTATGCTCCGTATACTGCTCGTCCCATTGGCTCTCCCGACTATTCGTCACCGACGGCATTATCTTTCTATCTTTCTCTGCCACACACATATATACATCCACCCAAACATCCAGCTGCTGCCTCTGCTTGCTACAAGCCGTTGCTGCTGTAAATCATATTCTCCTCTCCTCTTCTCGGACTCGTCGTCAGCGGCACCGAAAACACACGTCATATCACGTGTTATAACTTGCATCTATATAATTAAATATGGATTTGTCTCTACTTTGTTGGCCGCCGATGACACGCATATATGCAGATATACAGTGACGGATTAACTTTACTACCACGTCACATATTTTCATCTAGATCAATAAATCGTAAATTGTAAGTGGACACGCGATCACACGTGTTCAATTAATATCTCTGTGTTTACACTCCTCTCTATTAATCCGAAGAGTTTCGACAAAGGCCTGCAAGGCAGGTATCAGCAGCACGATGCACCAGTAACGTAGAAAGCAGCACTGTTCGCACGAAAAGGCTCGTGAGATCACAGGACCGCAACCTAACACCAGCAGCACACGGCTAGCCGAGCAAAATGCAGCAAAAACTGTGATGCACAGCATTAGCAGGCAGTGCTTACGATACAGGAGCACTCGATTAAAATAGCGTAAACCGACGCATCTAGCTCCATAAAGGCAATACGCGCACGAAAACTTCCTCAAACTCAGGACAATCTGGCACGAAGGACATTCATCAGTCCACTCTTAAAAAAAGAAGGGCTCCGATTTCGAACATCGAGATAAAGTGCAAGTATCATTAAAACCACCCATAGGATAAGAAAATTCTGTACAGATAATTTTAAAGAATTTACTAAAAATTCGTTAATTAAATGAATATTAGAGCAAGAATCTAATAAAGCTCAGACTTTAATAAAATCGCTCCAATTATGAAAGATTCGAACTAAAGCAATGGTTGAAAGTTGAGAAATCAGAATCGAGGGTCTTGTGCTAAAAGATTAACGAGCTAGTCATGACTTACCAGCTTACTTATCATTAGCTTCATTCTTAGATACGATGTTTTTGTTATATGTCGAGTCGTTTCGCTTGTCGGCATGTAAAAGTGTATGATGTATTTTATTACAATTTTTAAAGCGATAAGAACTACTGCACGCGCTGGCATGCAAACGTAAGCAGTTTCTACATAAATTTTCAGTTCGAACTAAATTCCAGCGCTGTTGTACGTTCAAGTCCTTAAGTTCAGAACAAGTATAAGGTCCCTGATAAGATTTACATTTTTGACAGTATGAGTTAAATCCTGTCGCAAAGGTTCTGTTACCGCTATTAATGCGTTGAGATTTTGTTGAGGGTCCTAGGCCGTCCGAAGGACGCTTTCTATTATTTATAATTTTTGGAGGTGCGTTCTATTCAAAATATCGTAGCAAAATGGAGGTGTTACGTAAAAATTTAAAAAACTGATCTATAGTTGGGCTTGCGTCTAACTTCAAAGTTTTTACCATTCCCTACGTGTTACTATAGGAAGTTTTTCTAGTATAATTTCAATCATTGTTAAATCATCCGGTTTAACCTGTATCGATTTTAATTTGTTGTCGAATTATGTTATGTAGTATGCTCCAAATTGCTGAAGTCAATTTGTTTCAGGCTAGTAATTGTAAAATAGCGTGAATGTATCACTACGTTAGGATTCTTTTGTGTTTAAAGAATTTCACAAGCATATGCTACGCGTTCTTGTAACTTTCTGTGCTAACGCCAAAAACCGCGAGTCTTTTTACCTGCGTCACCCCTCATACAAGCTCTTAAATTCGTTCATTCAAACAAGTTATCAATATCATTTCGTTTGTCCACCATCGCTTTAAAAGTGTTTAAAAACGAAAGCGACTATTTGGATGTGCGGTAAAAGCTAGTCAATTCAGCTACCAGTAATTTCAAAAGATTCCGTTTTTCGATGAACAACTCATCATTGAAATCAAACGAGCGTCTAGGAGTAGTCTTTATTTTCTTTACTTCCCTAGATAGTCTCACGGATTTGTCTTGTAAATTAGGAAAGTTCTTTATTATCTCGTTTGTTAGGTCGATCTGTCGCAGTTTATCATTGTAATGTTCGTAATCGTTACATTGTTTTTTAAGGAATTTTAAGTGAATTTCTACTTCTGCCGAATTGTAGCATTTGTCAATCAAATTTTTGTCGAAATGTTCACAAAGTTTAGATCGACAGCAAACGATCAGTAAGACTAATAGAACATATGAGTGAATTGAAGCAAAATGCTCGCACTATGATTGTCAATAGGCCTGTGGCACCTTTATATATCTTTGCAAAAAACGCTACGTCATATGATGTGTGTGTGTGTATATATATATATATAACAACCGACACGGTGGCGCAGCGGTAGAGTTGCAGTTTCGTTGATCTTCGGAACCAAGTATAGTGTACGGGCATGTAATAGGTGGGACTCGGTTCGAGTCTCGTCGTTTGCCTAGGGTTCGCTCCGCTTGCTTTTTTTTCGGGGTTTGATTAACTGTTTCTCTTACGTGACACCCGGTCAGGACTCAGGCAATACACCGATCAGTTGTAAGTACCCCCTCCCCCCTCCCTTTCATGGGGAGGCCTCCCATCCCTCATCCCTTCCCTTTCCCAACTGCTCAGTACCCAGAGTAGTGCCCTCACAATAGGAGCCGGACGTATAGCAGGATAATAAAATATACATATATATATATATATATATATTCCTATAGTTATAGTTGTATGGAAATTAAGCGACATTTACCTCCCCCTCCCTCCCGCCCCCTCAGCTCCCCCTCACCGCCCCATCATCTCCCTCTCAGGTAAATATTTTGATTTTTGTCCTTTGTGTTGTTGTATTCGTTTTAGCGTCACTTACTGCTCTCCTCTTCTTTTTTTACTCTTTTTCGCTCCCCTCAGTGCTGTTTCACTTTTAATTTTTATCAAGGCAATATAGACAAGGACAACAATGATTATATTTCATAAAAATTATCTCCTTTTATGTTTGTTACATCTTCGCAAATGTCTTAACACATTATCGTTGCGTGAGAAACTTTTTCCACAAACATTACAAATTTTTTTATTTGAGTTATCTTGATGTAATGTCATATGTCTCGTAAGATGGTAGTGTCTTTTATAAACATTGTCACATTTTGTAAGCATAAATTTTTTTTCAAATTTATGCTCCCTTATGTGGCGAACCTAATTATTGTTAGTAATTATAACAATTTTGCAAATATCACATTTGTGACATAGTTTCAAATGTGCTTCCATATGTAAATTTAAATCGTCCTCGGAAGTAAATTTCAAAACACCTTTTTTACATTTATATAAATCACTCTCGCTAAATAAAAAGAAACAAAATTTATTTTAGTTATTTATTTGTTATTAAAAAAATATTAAACTTATATCATAAAGTAATTATACGTACTATAATTCCATATTCAATTTTATCCAAGTATATTCTACAAGAAAAATGTAAAATTAGTCTTTTTATTGTAAAATGTTGTTTATTGTTGTTTGAAGATGAAATTACAACTTTCAAGTGATGGGAATTGATTATGATTTCGTTATTTGATGTTCTTGTGTTAAGAAATGTTAAACTAGCAAACAAATTAATTCTACCAATCAAATATTTCTTTCCATACAATATTTTCAGTTAGGTCATTATCTATAGATTCATTTTAAATAAATATTTTTTTAGAATTTTTACATCCAGATAACGCGACGTGCAATTGTCCATGAGAACACAATGATTTACTTAAATACAATCCTACGGAACTGAAACTTTGGCCTTGTGATTTATTAATAGTCATGGAAAATGCTAAAGTCAATGGAAATTGTTTTCTGTATAATATAAAAGGTAGTGATGAAGTGTTTTCAGTATTTAAAGTTATTCTAGGAATAAACACTTTATTTCCTTGTTTATCTCCTGTAATTATTTCTGCTTCTATATTATACTTAAATAATTATGTGATTCTTAAGCGAGTTCCATTACACAAACCTTCGGCTATGCTTAAATTTTGTATTAACATTACAATACAATTAATTTTCAAATTTAATTAATGTGGTGGAAGGCCTCTGAAACTTTATTTAAAAACTCTAGTGGAAAATTAATTTGTATGTTTTCGTCGCTTTTATCGACTCATTTATCGGTTGCGTAAGATATGCTCTAATAAATAACGCTGTTTCCATTCATATTACTCAGAATCTTATTATTTAAGAAATATGTATATTCATTATGTAAAGTAAGAATAACATTATGTTTTTATGGATTATCAATGTTATTAAAATGTTTTTTACATACATCGATTTTTTTCCATTTTTTCGGAATTTCAAAACATCCAAGTTTTCCACCTCCTATTTCAAGTAATAAAGATTCAAAGTTTTTATTGGTTGATCGTAAATTTATTCGTAAATGTACAACAGAAAAAATTTGCCATTGATGTGAGGATTTAATTGTTTCTTCTATGACACATATTTTATTAGAATTTTTTACAACTGGAAGAATTTGTTGAAAGTCTCCTCCTAAAATTATTAATTTGTCGCCGAAAGGTTTGTCAGAGTTACACAGATCTTGCAAAGTTCTGTCAACTATTTCTAATGCTTTTTTTGATATCATCGAAGCTTCATCCCAAATAATGACACTTACTTTACGTAATTTTTTTTTGACAGATTCAAATTCTAAAAATAAAGATTGAATTGTATTCAAATATAAAGGAAGTCTGAATATTCTGTGGCTTGTCATTCCTTAAGGGAGTAAAATTGAAGCGATTCCTGTCGATGCCATTGATATAACTTTTCGATTCATGAATAGAAAGTAATAAATTAAGGTTTTGTATAAAAATGTTTTACCAGAACCACCTGGACCATTTATAAAAAACATTTTTTTATTAGAGCTAATTATTTCATGAAATATAAAATTACGATCTTTATTCAAATTTGTAAGAAATTCATTGAATTTCTGTTTACAAAATTCGATTTCATTTATTTCATCAAAATTTATATTTTCTTTTGATTATTTAGGTTCTGGTAAGCCGAAGTGTTTACAAGACGTGTCATTAACTTTAAAAATTTCGTTTAAGTGTAAAAAAACTTGCTTTTCTTTATCGTTTTTAAAATCTTCGGTGAAAAAATTTTTATATTTATTCCAAATAATATTACCTTCAAAATTTTCGGATATGATAAACCAAGCAACAAATTTTTGTAATTGGAATGGCAACATAACACAGCAAGCTTCATCAAATATAATGTCCAATTGTGAATCATGCTTTACCAATACCATTACTACAGCAGTTTCTTTAAAAGTGCTGTAGTAATTTGATGAAAAGTTCTCAAATTTATGAATTATGTTTTGCCTTAAACTTTATTTAATATTAACTTTCAAAAAAATCGCTCTTGATCTTTAGGTGAAACAACATTTAATCAACCAACAGTTTTATTTTTTTTTGACGCGTTTACGTTTAATCCATTCTTTAGTTAGAGGGTTGTATGTGTAATGTTCTGGAATATTCATGTATTTAGTTGAGTTAGTAAATTCATCTTTTTTATTAAGTTCAAACCACGCTGTTAATGGTGTTTTCCAATTTTGTATTGATTCCAAAACTTTCTTTTCATCAAAAACAATTTTTTTGTTTATTTTCAAGATGAACCGGTAAATGAAATACAGAATGACTACGTCCACAAAGAGGGAATTCTTGTAGTCGCCATGCAACTTCCATGGGACTCAAATAACATTCGTCTATATATTTTGAAATTTCGTCCTATATTTCCTTGTCAGGTTCCGTTTGTTTTTTTAATTTACAAAGAGCTCGATCTCCTCCTTTGTGAATATAGTCAAAAATGTATTTAATGCTTTGGATTGACGCACAGCATTCTACATTAATATGACAGTTGTATTTTCCTAATAAAAATTTATTATATGGAACAACCATTGAATTGTCTACTAGAATTTTGACATTACTATTTTGTATCCTATAGACGTAGTTTAAGTTTGTATTATTAGAACGTTTGTACTCGGGATAACCGTTTTTCGTAAATTTTGTTTCTAAAGAAAATTTTTTAGGAAAATGAATTTTGCAAATTTTGCTGGCTTTATCATACTTTCTAATTTCTTATAATATTAAAAATGTTTACTGCTGTTGAACTATGAATCAATAAAATTTACTTTATCTTCTTTAAACTTATTCATTTCTTTCCTTATACATATGTGTGTGTATATATATATATATATATATATATATATATATATATGTATATGGGTGATTCTGCCGTAAGTGGCTCACTTCGGGTCCACAGCTCATGCTACTAAATATAATTGAATTTGAATATTTTAATTGTGTGAAGTTCCGTCAAAAGTGTCAAACTTTCTTGGAAAAAAGTTTTAAGCTGATACCTCGACTCTGTAATAAAAATTTTTTTTTTATTTGGTCAAAATGTAACATCAGTACGTCTTCCCAATCTCAATTTCGCGCATAAAAGCTCCTAATAGAAAAAAAAAGAAGATTTTCTGGCATATCCTTGCATATACATTGTCAATTATAGACATCGTATGTTACATTTATGCTATGATAACATTCATTTTAATCAGTAAGAAAAAATTTTTATCACAGACGCAGTGTCCCACGATTTGCACTGAAATGTCGATAGTAGCGAAAATCACTTTAAAAACTACGTTATTGTACTTGGTAACGCCTTTTAGTGATCACTTTTCGAATCTTATATCAAAATGAAACAAACGCACAAGCCAAAGCCGTAAAAAGTTCCAACCACTTTAATTGTGACAGATTTTAATTTTTAATTTTCGGGTGTACAAAAATTTTGGTCACTTCTATATCGCCCTGGGCCCACCACTCTGTTACTCGAACAGGTGAGCAACATTTTTTTTCTTGTGTTATTTATTGACAGCAGAAGCTTAAAGAGCGGAAAATCGTTCATGCTACGTCTACGAGCAGCAATAGTAATCCAAAGCTCGAAATGTCACTTCCGCACCTGTCACTTCCGTACCACTCTAAAGTCAAAGTTCGATTTTTCT
>JAPYYV010017375.1:0-11776 GCA_030522625.1 Copidosoma aretas | reverse complement strand
ATGGGTTCTTTTCCCGAGCCAGAACACACAGAAAAAACTGAGTGCTCTGACCGGGATTTGAACCCACGACCCCTAGAACTGCGTTGTTTCCGGGGCTAGCATTATCGATGTAATAACAGATTTTGACTGACAAAAATAGGCTGTACGTTACTTGCGTACTCATGCGAGTCTATTCATATCATAAAAAAAAGATCCATAGTACCATACATGCGCTGATTTCACCTCGCGCACTTGCGCGAGTCCGTTATTAATGAAATAACAAATTTTGATTAACATAAATAGGCTGCTTGTTACTCGCGTAGTTTCGCGAGTCCATTAATATAATAAAAAAACGATCCTTAGTACCATACATGCGCTGATTTCATCCAGCGTTCTTGCGCGAGACCATTTTTGATGTAATATCAAATTTTGATTAACATTAATAATCTGTATGATACTCGCGTACTTACGTAAGTCCATGTATATCATAAAAAAAAGATCTTTAGTACCATACATACGCTGATTTTACCTCGCGTACTGCGCGAGTCCATTAAGTATTGATGTAATAACAAATTTTGACTAACAAAAAAAGGCTGTGTGTTACTCGCGTACTTACGAGAGTCCATTCGTCTCGTATGAAAAAGATCCTTAGTACCATACATGCGCTGATTTCACCTCGCGTGATTGCGCAAGTCCGTTATTGATGTAAAAAAAAATTTTAATTAAGAAAAATAGGCTGTATGTTACTCGCGTACTTACGCAACTCCATTATTACTATATCCTTACTAGATCCTTAGTACCTTACATGCGCTGATTTCACGTCGCGTACTTGCGCGAGTCCATTATCAATGTAATAACAAATTCTGAGTAACAAAAATGGGCTGTATGTTACTTGCGTACTCATGCGAGTCTATTTGAATCACAAAATCATCCATAGTACCATACATGCGCTGATTTCACCTAGCGTACTTGCACGAGTCCATTATTGATGTAATGACAAATTTTGACTCACAAAAATAGGCCGTATGTTACTCGCGTACTTGCGCGAGTCCGTTACTGATGTAAAAACTAATTTTGATTACCATTAATGGGCTGTATTGCAAAGCCAAAGGTGCGCTTTGTTATTAGGTTTCGACGCGTTGCCGGGAGTTTCGCGTTCCTGGGCTGCAATTTTTCCAAATTTACGTCCCCCCGGGCTCGCTGTCGTTGCAATTGCGCGGCAGTCGTCGAATCCTTGCTGGTGCTCCGTTTGATCGTTCGTACGGGTGAAAAACTTGTTTGTCCGTCGGGTAGGGAATGTTGCATGAATCGGCGGCACGCGCAAGCTGAGTCCAGCGGACAACATTTGTGTAGAAAGCCGAGAAAAGCTTGTACAGAAGTGCATGAAAGTTTATAAAAAGTCATAATTTCCGACTCTGTTGAGCAAAACGTTTCTTCGTACTTTTTGGACCGAAATGAATGGATAGCTGGTCGTTGGGTGGAATAACATCGCGTCTCACAATTGTATTGTTCAAAGACCAGCCTGTTTCGAAATTTTGTTGGAAAATCATCGTGCCTCAAAATTTAGTATGCAACATCTTGTGTCTAAAAATTTATTTTAAAAAACGTCGTTTACAATAATTTTTTACAGACACAACGTATTCAAAAATAATTTTTAATAAATGTTTTTGAATAAAATAACAAGATATACCGTTTTTTACACAAAATTTAGAAATACGATGTTTTTTCACTCCACGAACGAAGTATCTTCACATAGATAGTTTTTATAAGCCTCATGATTTTCAAGTAAAAAATTCGTGGAGCTTGAGAAGTAATTTTGTTTGCAAACTCATCGCTAGAAAATTATCAACCAACAAACAAAATGTAAAGTAATGAAATGTAATATAATGTACAAGTGTACTTTTTCTGTATTTTCGTCCGAAGAATTAAAAACAATATTTTTCGTGCAAAAAAATCAGATTTCCTTATTATTGTATGTCCGACCAGCTAACATAAAATATGAAACAATTTTCCCTACCAATTTATATGTTTTTCGGTACCAATAAGACAAGTTTATACCTGTTAAATAAAAAACTTGCCATTCCTACGAACACGCCATTCACAAAAATCTGTAAAAAAAACTCTGAAAAGCCATAAAGCTGTCTCAATGTCGTAACAATTTTTACAGATTGAGGCAGTTGTTCGCACAAATTTCATCCGCTCGGGCGAAAAATTGATCCAGTGCAAACGAAACTTTTCCGAGCACATAAAAACATTCCCCACTTTCGCCAGCCGTTCGGGTCAATTAGACAATGAATCACCCTAACCCCGTGATACCAGAGTCATCATCCTACGCACTTTGCCACGGGCCCGCGAGTCGAAAAAACCGCGAGGCTAATTCGACAAATCGCCCGGCCCAAAGAAGAAAGCCGAGAAAGTAAATCGTCGTTATCATCCCGCGCATCGAGAATATCTAAACATCGCCGATGGCCGAAAACGTCGCAAGAAAGTTCGTCGACGCCGTTCTCTCCGCGCGCCTTGCGCCGAAGGACGGTATCATGTCAGCGGCGCGTTGCATAAAAGTCGCGGCGCGTCGCCAAGTGGATGACAACAAGACGAGCGCGCGGCCGCACAGCCGAAATTCGCGCGTCCCGCGGGAAACCGTGAGAAGCTCGGGCGGGTAATAATAACCGCTCGACACAACGCACGCGAAAGAGAAAGCTCGCACCTTACGCACGGGATATACAGACACTCGGATGAGAATCGGCCGGCTCCGGTTGCCGTTGTTGGGTCTTACCTGTATGTATCCTCTTCGTGGCTGCTGTCTCGGTGTGCATGCGTAATTTATTATAACCCGGGTGATTGCGCACGAGTCGCGGGACGCGCGTTTTTTTCCACGGCGGTGTGTCATGATAATGTTGCAGAGCGGGGTAGTTTAAGCTTTATGGTTTTTCGGGGAGGCGTTGCTTTTTTTTTACCGCGGTTGGGGTTTAATGCGCGTTTAGCGGGGACGCGAGAGAGTCTCGAGTTCGCAGGTTGATTTATTTGACGCGTGATGAATGTAATGTATTACGTTAGCGTTTTTTTTTTAAACCGAATCGTACGAAGGTTGCGCGCGTTGCTGGACTGAGAACAGTGTTGTATTATATTTTTGAAGAAAGCGGGAGTGGGGTCTGTACTGGCATCATGAGAAACTTTATGATATAATGTAGGTATACTGTCATGAGTTAGTCGTTAAAAAAAATCATACTTTAATTCTGTAGCGAAGAGAAACTCTATATCGTCAACTCTTTTCTTAGTCACTAAAGCTATAAGGTTACTATAAGACATGAATAAATTAATGACAAACATTCGTACATATTACGGTGCAGGCGTAAAAATTCAAATAATGGCGCTAGTATGAATAGTACTAATTAGTTTGTTTTACTGTTACAGGTTTCAGAAAATAGCTTCTCAACTTTATGGATCTTCTTGAAATTAAGTTTAATCATTAACGTCAAAATAGCCACACCACAAATTAATTATGTTGCAGTCAACATGAAAAAACTCCTGCAACATAACATAATGAAATTTCTTATGCTGCGACCAGAATTCCTAAACATTTGATTGAATCTCACTGTAATTGGGGTTTAATAAAAAATTTAAATTATTTTTTCGATTAATTTGTATTTAGATATAAATTTAAATATCATTGTTAATTTAAATACCACTGAATTAAAAATCAAATTTCCTTCCTGATCGTTTGAATAGAAACTTCAATGATTTTAAACTCCGCAGAAGATATCCTGTATTTTTTAGTTTTATGAAAAAGCCGGATGAGAAACAAAGTGTTATACGTTAATTGTATCGTACGATTGAGAAATAAAAAATGTCTGATCCTCAGTTGCGACTTCATATCCCAGCTTTCCTTCAAAACATGGAGATTCTCATAATAACACTATTCTCGGTGTCCATCAAAGAAACCAGTTGGTTGGAGACGCTTGAAACATTTTTTTCATCGGCGGAAAGTAACTAGTATTTAAAGCGCATTCCACGCGAGGAGAAAGTTCTTATCACGGTGGCGCTCGGGCTCTTAATTTTGCATACACACGGTGGGGGCTCGGAGAAACAAAATCGGAAACCGCGGGAATCGGCAGTTTCTAGCGCAGCTAAAATTTTTCTCAAAACTCCTATCCCGGTCGCAGTAAAAACTTTCATCCCGTGCGAACGCGCTGGATAAAAATAGAAATCGAGAGTATCGGGCGCTCGGGACTCGTTCGGCGTAGTTTTTCTTTCTCATTCTTCGCCGGCAGATAAGCGGCACCTGTTCGTGTCATGTATGCGGACGCTGGCTGTGTCAAGCAAATTGTGTTATTCAAATGTTTACGAGTTTTTGACGTGTATCGCATGCAATGCTGGCGAACTTTCGATAAACAACTAAAGTGATAATCAGTCATTCGGGTAGCTCTGTCGAATGTTACTGTTTAAACGGTGGCAATAAATACAGGCGAACTACTTGAAGTGAAACATCCTGTAACAGATTTATCACACTTACAAGCGCGTTAAATCTTTGACATACATATTTGTCCGCCCATGGCATTTTGTTTTAATCACTTAAGATAATATAGCTCAGTCTTGTAGAGCTGAATAAATAACTGATGAATTATAGTTTTGGTCGTTTGTCAAATCCCAATTAATACTACTATGATACAAATAATGAATTGATAAGTAAAAAAAAACTGTTCACTGCACTCACGATTGATAAAAGTGGGGACCCCTGATGGTGTATGTTTTTTTATAAACAAATAATTCGGTTACCCCAGCTTCTATAAATCATGCATTTGATGAAGAATTTTTTCCAGCTTTAAGTACACCACAAAAGCATATTAGATATATATTTTTTCATACATTCTTCAATTTCTAATACGTAAGATATTATTCTACTTAATGTACCATTAAACTAATCAGTAAACGGAACACTCAATTTCCAACCCAACAGAATCTATTCTTTATCACACGCAAAATTGAGTAGAGACAGACAAGTACGGTAAGACGTGCAATTGGTGCAATTCAACTAACCTAAGCTGATTCGTATTTAAAATTTGGCATTTTTAATTTGCAAGAAGTGCATGAAAAATAGATTTAGTAGTACCTTTACGTATGAAATTGCATTTTCATCCATCATTGTCATAACTCAAAACTCCAAGAGTTCACCATCTATAAAATTAAGTAGAAACAGACGATTAAGGTGAAGCAAGTCATCGGCGCGCGAAAAATAAAAAATAACGTAATCTGATAACTGTAATGAAAATTTTCACTTTTAATTTGCAAGAACTAATTTAAAAAAAAAAGAAATTTGTGCAATAAGATTGTATACTCTATTGTATTTCGATCTATGATAAATATTTCCGCCGGAAAAAACTTTATGTGGCTCATCCAGAAGTGGTGGATTGAAAATCGAGTACAAGATCCACCACAGATAGGCAGACGGTAAAAGTTGAATATCGCATGATATAAAAAATATCAGTATCAACAATATACACTGAAAAAAATGTTATTCTAACAAACTCAGAAGTAAATTACTACGTCCGAATTCATACTTATTGACCGGTATGCTGCAACCCTCGTTCCCGCGACTTCGCTACGGTGTTTTGCATCATTTTCATACTCACCTCGGAAATCCGAGACAATGGCATTATCACAATAGCAACAACAACGACAACAACAACAGCTTATAGTCTGCTGAAACGCTTGTACTCCCGAACTTCCCTAATTGCACGCTGTTGACAGTATACGAAACCCCAGCGGATTAGTGTGCCGTTCGCAGTGGACGGCCTTGCGAAATTCGCGAACGGCAGCTGTCACGGGCATTTCGAAAATTATCGCTGTCGTCTGCTGAACAATTGAAAAGCTCAACTTTGAAGCTCGCCTCTCCGAAGGACTTATTATTTTGAGTTGGATGGCGGTGATGCTGCGATTTTACATTTTACGAAACAAAATTAAAGCAAAACATAACAACATCCTTCTTCGAGACGTACGGCTCTTGTGAACAGAATTTTCAAAAATAATTTCTTTTCTTAAGACACGGCTTTTTTCATAATGATCCAGGCGCTCCTTCAGACATCCGTATCTCGACGTTCACGATCTCTTCTCCGTAATGCACCCGACTCACCGCGACCCTTTTTTCTCCTCGCAAAAAAACCCCCCCGCAAGCTCGACTCTTAAAAAACGGTCCGTAAAAAACAGCGATCGCTCTATCCGACGCTTCGCTGCCGCGGGCGGTGCATACTTCGGTCGGTGATATTATGACGGTGGTGCACGCGGTTTTTTGAAACTTTTTCGCCGGCCAACTCGGGTATGTATGAATAATAGGGGGAGGAGCCGCACTGTCACGACTGCGAACGTCATGCGTGGATTATATATAATACGTACACCAGGCGCGGGATTGCGGATATGGTGCGTGTGCGGCCGAGATGAGAGTGAGTCGGCAGACTCCGTCTCTTTGTTCTCGGCGAGGAAAATTTTCAGCCGACGAGGGGACGGAATTGTATGTGTTTATACGCTGCCTCTGATACCTGTTATTAACTCGGATCGGGAGCCGATATTTCAAGCCTTGGAGAATGAGCTCTCGGGGTCGTGTTTACATTTTACTTTTACTCTTCGGCGCGGAACGTTCGGAGAGATTTTGTTTTCCTCGGAGTTTAAACGAAATCACGGTCGAAATCTCTTGCGTGGAATGTTTTCGGTTTTCCGAAATTTTTTTGAACATTTTCTCAAGATGATTTTGTAACGACTTTGTGGGATACCTCGTGAAAAATTATCCGCTCGGCGAGCATAATTATTTGATTTCACGATGATTCGAGCTGGTTGAGAATAATTTTAATGATGATTCGCTGTGAGATGTTTGAGACATACTAAATCATCAGATATTTCGAAATGCCACACATTTGTAATGACAAAGAGAGATTAGATGGACAGTACGACACTTTAAACATTTAAGTAAAAAAAAGTCTATCAATGGAAAAATTACCGTTTCCCCAATTACGATTTTTGTCATCAAGACAAACCTGTACGTATCTGATGTAAATAATTTTTCAGTCAAACCCAAACAGTTCACACAATCGTAGAGCAGTAAATTTCCGTCCACAAAATCGCTCGGGGCATCAAAAAGTGAATGTGTCCCAGTTTCGCGTCCCGAGTGATGATTCTGATTATAGCCACGCAACGCACCAGAAATGAAAGAATCAACAGCCATCCCATCCTCGAGATCCAGAGTGTCCCAAGCGTAATTACCAAAAATAATCGATCCAACGCGCACGGACAGCGCGCGTAAAAAAAGCCCATCGGCGATTCTAGCGGAGTCGAAACCTCTGCATTCCAGCCCCGGAATGTCCGAACGACACGCGCGCGCCTGTACCTATTATACACACGCAGGCCCCGATTTGCCTTCTCTCCGTAGTCATCTCTCCCGCGGAGAGAGGAGAGCCGCTGCCGTCGTGACCCACTTCCGGTCAAGTTCACGTGTATACACATCGCGGCACGCGCACTTTGTTACATCCGTGTACTTACGCACGCGTATGTATGTACACTCGTAATTGCACCTCCCGCGCTCGGTGCGCACGAAAACGAAGGACGAACGGGCACACGACGAGCGAGTGAAATCTCGGCGCCGCCGCCGGCCGCGTAATCGGTGTTCAAGCCGCGGGCCGGGCGAGATGTTGTTGTCGGCGCGCGTCGCGGGACCTGCGCATTGTTGGAAGAGTGTCTCGATCGGGAGCTAGGATGGGGTTTTCCTTATTTTTTTTTTTTTTTTTTTTTCTACAAGTTGTTGGTTCCGATGACTTTTCTTACGGATGCTGTGATAATTGAATTACTCGCTCGGCGCTGTATTGTATACATGAATTACAATAACAATTTTAGCTAGAATAGCACGTGTAGCCTATTATACCAATCGCAAAAAAAGGCTTATTAAACTGTATGGAAACTGTTCTCTTTCAAAAAACAAGGGTACGGCAGATCAAATTGGTAGAAAAAATTAATGAGCTTTTATTTGCCTTTCTGAAGTTGTACTTAATTTAAAATTATTTGTCGTGCTTTCAGTACATCTATATGACGTTATTCTCACGTTCTTGCATTTCGTCAATATTTTATGCTTTTGATTAATTTTGTAGTGCAAAGTTAGTAATGAAGATCAAGCAATGAATATTACCGATGATTATTAGAAAAAGCGGTTTCACACACTGTGAGGCACCAACTTACTTAAGTTTGCCCGAGCGTTTTTAATAAAGATTTTCCGTACGTACTTTGTTGCGGGGAAATCGAGGAACGCCGGGTTGTTGGGTTCGGTTGGTAATCTGATGGGGTGTTTTTTTTTTTTTTTTTCCGGCCGTAGGTTTTATATAAAGCCGTTATGCAAGTCAAATGAGAGGGAGGCCCTTTTTTTCCTTGCTTTGAATGACCGCGATCGTGTTTTGGTTAGGCTATTTTATTAGTGTCCAGTAATAAACTTGAGACACGGCGTTTGACGAGCATCGCGTGCTGATTGACGAAATTTTTGTAAGATCGATGCCTAAATTGAAGAAGGTGAAAGTTAAGATTTTAAGTTTGAAGGAATTGGTTATGTGTTATAGTAATTATGTACTAGATCATTGTGTAAGTTGCGAATACTCAAATAGTATGATGATCTCAGCTTTAATCAATCATGCATACAATGAAAAAATACTTTTCACTTTTATTTGCTGTACATTAATATGAAACTGTATTCGTATGAAGTGACGATCGTAATGTTTTTCAATTTTTTAGTTATACAATTTACATTCAATTGTTCGAAGAATGTGTCGTCCCCTGAACTTGTAAGTAGAAACAATCAAGTTAGGTAAGACGAGTCATCCGATATAGTGTTATCAAAATTAATAAATTGTATTTGAATGCAATCCCTTGGTCAAAAAAATAATGCGTTTTCAACGACTATTCGCAACATATTTTCAATACAATTGAAAAAAGTATTTGCATGTACACTTGTAGTCAGTTGGGCTACAGTAAATAGCTCTTTGTACTAAAAGTATAAAGTTCGTACATAAAATAAATATTGTTATAACTTATTTATTTTTAATGTACGGAAACACTCAATCATAAGACTATACAAAAATCACATACATTGTTTGTCCCACCCAGCTAAAATCAATCACTCATGTAAAAAATAATTTTCTTCGGTTAGAAAATTTTTTAAGAAGAAAAAATTTACTAAGTATATGAAAACATTTAGGTTGTGGTATGACAACGAAGCTGAATTCCCAAGTCGATTGAAAAGTAAACTTTTCGAGGTACTCCTATACAACACTAAGTTTTCGCACTAAAAACCATCTCATATCCCAAAATCCCATGTCACGCACGGAAAAAAAAAAATTGGATAATCTAATCAACATAGGGTTCAATATCACACAACCAAATTTATCGGTTAGATCAACCATAATTTTTAGTAAATGTAACGAACGAGTTGATGATCGTAACGAAATAAACAGTTGGTGCAACGAACCAATTGTCGAACTATTTCCAGCTATTTTTCTCTTATTCCACCGACTAAATTTTTTTATCCCACATATTTGTGTGTACATTATATTATAAAATAACTGAATATTAAGAATTATTATTTCATAACTTATTATTATATTACATTATATACGTGTACCTTATTGAAAAATACTCTATTTAATTTTCGAGTGCAAGATATGTCTACTTACGAAACGTAATCTCCTTATTTCTTCATCTGTTGTAGATCGCTTACTGCTGAGTATATATTACGTGTTCACTCGATAAATGATTAAGTCACACTGCTGTTTAATCATCAGGTAAGCAGCGCAGCTTATTGCGCAGAATAAAGTGCGCAGCTCAGCTAGGTTACTGACCACTGACTCACTCATGCTGACTAAGCTCACAGTGTGATATAGTCATCCGACGAGTGAACACGTACAATACGGAGCAGTGAGCAATCAACAACAGAGCAAGAAATTAGGAAATTATGTTTCGTGAGTAGAGACTTATCTTACACTTGAAACTTAAACATAATACAATAATAACTTAACTCAATAATAATGCATACTTACATAGTTGAGTCAGTAAATTAACTAAATAATATATGCATGAGTTGGAAACGAGATATTTTGGTGTGTGGAATAGGATTTTCAAAATTTAGTGTTTAGAAGATTTCTAGTATTGTTTCTACTTTATGTAAGGTCCAAACTAGCCGACAATTTTAATTAAAAATCTGTCGTGCACTACATATAGTCACCTTTTTGGTAATTCAAAATACCGGGGAGATTAGGGACATTACGGTACTAACCGCTTATTTTACTCAGCAAAACTCTCTTTATTTATGATGACACCACGAGTAGCCACATTCGAATTTCTAGTTGAAAAAAATCGGTTGATATGCTTGTTTGCTCTACTATACAAAATGGTCAAATGTCAAAGAATGGACTACTTGGCCCTACTAAATTATTTGTCTCGTGCAATTGAAAAGTGTCGAAACTAGGCATCACAATTGGAACTTGTACACATTAAATTTTTTTTTTATTATCCGAAATGACTAGATGCCAGAAGGTTCAGATTATTGGAAAATATAGCTGAAAAAAATAATAAATTAATAAATAACATTTTTAAATCAATTGCTTTGCGTTACGGTAATAACTTTTTGGCCTGTTTTTTCCATCCTACGTCAACAGTAAATCTTTTTTCGACTCGATTTAAAAAGGGCTATCCACAGAAAATTAGTTTACACTGTTTGAAACAAGTTTTGTCTCATAATAATAAAATGCGTTCTTTAAAAACATAGGCTTTATGAAATATCGCAGTTTTTGTGAAATAAACTAGAGTAGTTTCTAATGTTCGGAAATTATCTCGGAAATTATGTTACATTGGTTCTCAATTATTTTTCAATGTTTATTAATTTATCGTTGTTCAATATTTGTTCGATTATAAACAGAAACATTATGGTTGAAATTGAACAGACTACACAACGTTTTGTGTAAATTGTATTTCACCCGAATTTAGTGTTAAGAGTACACAAATCTTGGGTTATTTAGCAAACATTAAACTTTTGACGGTTTATGGACAAAATTCTTTGCAAAAATACAATAGGACGTGTTACTATTACAAAGGCTCGCTGAAGACTACGTTTGCTTGTTGTTTGTAAAGAAAGATATATGGCTGTGATAGTAACGATAAGAATCGCTTTTAATAGTAACGTGACCAACCTCTGTGAGTGATTCGAATCACCCACTCCGTGGCTCTCCTCACTTTTTCAACTCCTGTTCTAGTGGTATCAGGAGAGAAAGGTGCCCCCGAACAACCCTTATTCGATTGATGGTGACGCGGTCTTCACAACGGCTCAAAGCTATTATGTTGACACACTTTTATTAAGCAACAATAGTGATAAAAGGAAACAAACGAACGTGTGCATGAATAAAAATAACGCCTCACAACATAGAGTATCTATTTATAAATTGAAAAATCACAAAATTGGCTCGATCGTCCTGCCTTACCCGGCTGTTTCTACTTAGTTTAATACGCGTCGGTCAATTAACAACAGTACTCAGATCTTATATGCAAACTTTCTGTACGAAGCACAACTATTTTGTCTGCGAAACTATTGCGTGCACACGTGCACAACAACTAACATTTCTCGTGCCCGAAGACGAAAAAAACCAAGCGTCCAACAACACCCAATCGTCCGCGAGTTATTTGCCGCACTGCACCCGAGACTTTTCGTCCCGCCCCATCGAGAGCCAATCATAAACGCACACCCAAGCGTGCCCCCCGTCGGAAGCCGATTAAAATTGAC
>JAPYYV010017373.1:7500-12321 GCA_030522625.1 Copidosoma aretas | reverse complement strand
TTATGTTGATAAAGAGATTCACATAATGCAGCGCTCTCTGCCACACCATCAGACACGACACAGCATTGAGTCAAATGGGGTTCTTCTAGTCTATTCTCTTATTTATCTATGATTACGACTCATCCCTGGCCGCCTCTCCAGTGATACTACGATCGATATCTCGCAAAAGTAGGAATTTTTTTTATAATTTCTACAAAAGATCTTTGCGATATTTGGATTTATGGCAAAGTTCAAAACGTTACATTTAAAAAATTGTAGAAAATTTTTTAAATCTGTATAATTATTGTGTTTAGTGAAGTAAGCTAATAATATAAAGTAAGGACTTAATCTACATACGTGAAGTTCGTCCGTTTTGCAGCAGTTTTTAAAAATCACTTTGTACATCACCAATGAATGGAATTAAATGTGATTGTTCTGGTTTTTCCTATTTTTGACAAGTTTTTAAACGCTTCGGCGAAATTCTGTAAAATTTCATGTCCCATGAATTTTTCAAAAAGCCTACAATAAATTTTGCAAATGACACAGTAAGAGAAATCCGTTCTTTTGTAAGGTACATTGTAATAAAAAATTAGCTGGGTATACTGTATTGATAAGGCAGAAAACTGCAATGTTCTCCGGCAAGCCCTTAAGCGTCCAAAAAACAAATAACCTAATAAATGGATTTTTTTATTTATTGTGATTTCGCCAAGTATTATTTGAAGTGACACCAACAATACTTGAGTTTAAAATGGATCGTAAAACACCGGCATACTAAGTTGTGGCAGTGTTCATTGTGCAGCAACGCTTATGTTAAAATTATTTGCATTTTCTTCGAACTGTGAAAAAATTTTACAAACGATAGTCATTAGAAAATTTAATAATATTGAACAAAACATTTATCTATAACGTTCTAAGCGAACTACTTATACATAACCTCATAATATCTGAGTTGCCTAATTTGTTAATATCTCTTTTAATACAAAGAAAACTTAGAGCATAATAAAAAAGAAGAAGAGGTAACACAACTTGAGGATGACCACGAGAGATAAAATATTAGACTTATGTTAACCAGCCAGAGGATTTTCTGTAAATTAATTTTGTATTTTCGTACGAATTTTTTTTTTCCACCGTAACAGAATAGACATTTTTAATCTTTTATCGAGGTCGAATTTGTGTTAGATTAACAGAAACCTCCCTATCAACAGTTTTTTCACAAAATGGTGGATTTTTTTATTTTTTTGGCCACATGAAATTTGCTATTTAAAATTTTCAATTATTTTTATGAATTTGCGTTTAGCGACCACAAATACCCCCATAGACTGATTTTTGGCTAATATGGCAGGTTTATTCATGTACTCGGCCGCCATATTGGATCCGCCATTTTAAATTATGAACTAAAAATGTCAAATTCGTGTTTAGCAGACCAGAAAACCCTTATATACTAATTTATGTACAATTTTGGACAATTTTTTTTTTTGGCCAACATATTGGATCTCTCATTTCAAATTTTGAGTTAAAAATGTAAAATTCGTGTTCAGCAGACTAAAAAACCCCATATAGACTAATTAATGCACTATTGGACGATTTTGAATTTTCTTGGCCGCCATATTGGATCCGCCATTTTGACTTTTCAGATGCCCATGCCAAATTCGTATTCGGTAACCCATTAAACCTATATAGACACTATTTTTAGAACAAAATTACCATCTTTTTTTTAAAAATCAAATGATATTCTGAAGAGAACGCTGTAGGGGGTGCCTTTGGGGGGTGTTTTTACCCCCAATTCACTTTTTTTTCAGTTTGGACAAATTTTTCTGTATTCTCTAATGTTTAAGCTTGAAGCTCAAAAAAAAATCATTTTGATTGTATTATTACAGCTGCCGCTATTTTATTTTGACAAGAAAAATCGCGTTTTGTCCCACTGTGCGCCGTAAATCTTTATATATGTTCTTGTGTCTTAGCATTTAAAAACCACTTCATATTTTGATTCTGCCTTCTATTTTTTCTACATATGTTTCTTCTTTTACATACGCAAGTCTCTGCTACGTATCTGCCATATAATTTTATTATTAAATTCATGAAAATTAATCTTCAAACCAAATTTTTTACTTTAGCTCTTTTGCTTAAGTCTAAAACTGCTTTGACTGCCCTTTGCACCCTACCTGTCGTTTTTTCTTCGTGCCACGGAGATTATTTGTTGAGAACTACACTCCTAGGTCCATGTCCTGGTTTTAAACTTCCAATGCATTCAATTCAAATTCAAAAATATCTGTTTCCATCCCTTCTTTATTCCTAAAAATTAACATTTTCTTTACTTTAATGTTTACTTCTAGTATATTCTTTGTATCATATTTATCTAAGTCTTTCTGCATATGTTTTGTGTCTTCAAAATTCTCGGCGTCTAATACAACCTTATCAAATAATTTGAGACAGGGAATTTTGAGTTTGCCTACTGTTACACCTCGTGTATTATTTTGGATCCACTTATCGTCTATATTCTATATACATAAACCTACAAGTACCAGGCTTCATGGCTACCATTGTACTACCACTTTCATAGTTTTAAATAAATTTGTTTGCCCCTGGTCGTAATTATCTTTTTTTTTTGTACATTTTAGATTCTTTTTAACATGTCTGTCATTTTTATACCCATCTCTCTTAAATCTAATTTGACCCAGAACATTTCTCCCTTGATGTTATTGAATTGTGTTTTGAAGTCTACAAACGCAGCATATAGTTCATTGATGAATTCCCTTCCTCCCTGACGAATTCTCTTTCATTATTTTGTACTTCTTAACCTATTTTTCTACTTTTTCAACGATTATAATGGCTTGAATTTCATATGCTACGTTTAAAAAGTCACTCCTTTGTAGTTTGAACGTCCTTTTACTTCTTCCCTGCCTTGTAAATCTGATAGATTCTTGCCATTTCCCAGTTTTCGATGGTATGTGTGGTAGTCTATATGCTATGAAGTCTGTTTGTCAAATCAATAATCTAAATTATTCAAAGATAATCAAAACAGTTTTTCATAATTCTGTTTTCTGTGACTTTTCTGTTTTTTATTTTTCCCAAGACATTCTTTTATACAATAATGAATATATTATTGTAAAAATCCTTCTAGACTTTGCTGTTGATTCTTATACTCCTTTTTTCGTTTTTCGTATAATATGTATCATTGTTGTCTCTTGACCAATTTTCGAAATTATTCATTTATGCCTTTTTCCTTGTTACCATCCCATTTTTTTTCTGTTTCAGTTATTTAGTAGCTTTTCAAAACTCATTTAAATGTGGCCTTCTCCTACATTGCTTGGTTTTTTTAGGCTTGCTTTTTTCTGTTATTACTCCATTTATCCTTTTTTCGTTAGTCTTTAATTATATTTTAACCCTTTTTCTTTTTTTTTGTATTCATTGATTTCATCTAATATCCATATTTTCTGCTCTATTATTGTAGTTTAATTTATCAATTTGCAATGATTTACCTGTATAGATCTTATTATTTTTAGTTCCTCTGCTACCTGTGTAATTACATTATGTTACTTGTCCTATTTTTTTGTGATATTTATTCCATATGTATATCCGCCCACTTGCAAGCTATGCTCGCCAACCTCCCAATTTTTTTTATTTATAAAATAAATCATATTAATAATTATCATAATAACGTATGCAATTTCTTATAAGATTAGCAATTTTTCTATTATTTATAAAACAGGCTGAGAATAGCTTTATTCTTCGATTTAAAAAAAGGTGACATTAAAATATATTTCAATTTTTTATTTATTTATAAATATTAGTTACATCATACGCGCTTCGCGCAATCTAATTGTTAACAAATTTTTTTTTTAATTGTTTTTATTTATTAATTATTTTCACGCTTCAAAATCACATTCTCAAATTCTCCCGCTCTTGATCAGCCTCAGCCAATCACAGAACGAATAAGCAGGCTTCATCTTGTGACCTATCATTCTTTTAAGATAGGATTTTAATTTTTTTTCTTTTTATAATGCTATTGTGAATATATTTCTTCAAAAAACTTTTAATTAAAAAAATAATATTACATAAAAAAAACGTTTTTTGGGCTAGGATTTCACACACACACCCAAACGTAAAGTATTCTGATTTCAGATAACAAATAATCAAATTAAACTCAGCATATATTACCAAGTACATTTACATAGAACAAATACAGTACCATCTTTTTGGGGTAACCTACTCGCTTTGAATTACTATTCATTTTGAGTACTCATAGAACAAATATTAAAGCCATACCAAACATAAAAATAATCGGACTTTCGGATAAATTTCAGCACATCTATGTAGCATTAATATAAGATTATCTATACTCTTATTATACTTATATTAGTATAATAATTTCGCCGATTTAATGAATTTTTGCCTATTAAATTGTTGCGCACTATATTTATATTTTATACAATTGCCACCATTCTATTTGAAAAGCTTTTATTATATCTAATGATTTCATGATTTGTTTTTCATCTAAAGTAACTCCTTACTGTTTATAATATTTTGATTGCGTGAATTCTAATATTTTCTTATTATGAAGAAAATTTTCCTACTAGATGTATTGTTAAAATTTGTCAATGAAATTGGAAAAATTTATTACAGACTTGAAATTTGTTATTTTGAAGTAATTTATTAAAGCTATGCTTCTTATCGCATGCCTTGGCTTTGGCGCTGGAGGCTAACGAAGAAAAACTGCAACGCTGGCCGAAATTTAATACCCGACTTCCTAAAACGAGGAAACCTACGTTGGAGGGGTCGCGTATTAAATTCCTTCCAGCGTGATTCTGACAGGAATTTATTACAGGACCCCCTGACATGAGA
>JAPYYV010017373.1:0-2500 GCA_030522625.1 Copidosoma aretas | reverse complement strand
TGAGAAATTATTTTTGCAGCTTATTTCACAACCTACGATCATGATTGATATATTTTTTATATAGAATTCAAACAAATACTCTTTCACATAAGTATTGCTTTCGGTGCATACGCGTCTTATAGTATACTCTGTCTACTCTAATATTACGAATGATTGCCATTCATTTAATAAAGTTGACTATCTTCGTGAAACCAGATTATTTAAGTACAAACTGATTATTTCCAATCAGAAACCAAATGTGTGACAAAATTTTGTTTTAATTTGAATTTGTTATTTCATATGTTGTTCCACATGGAATCATATATGGCAGTACCAATCCACAAACCTTTATGTATTACCATGTGTAATACCATATGTAATGCCATATATAATTACATATAGTTTTACATGAGAAATCGCATACAGAATGCGTTCTATATTTCAAGGTTTTTTTTTCAATTACTGATTTAAATTGGACTAAAATTGTGTACTTTAATTTAATTTTCAAAACCTAAAATTAATAGAAAGTGTGACTGAATAGTTTATATCTAAGAAACAAATAGTGGAGTGAAAATTAACAAAAAAAAAAAAAACATTTTTGGGTGGTAGGCAGGGGGGAGTTTAGTGGGGAGCTGGGTGAGAGTTGTCGGGGTGAAGGGGGAGGGGATTAACTTAATTTTCTTGGGGTCAAATTTCATGTTAACAAGAAACGAAATTTACCTTATTTAGGGTGGAGCTGTGGAGGAGCCGAGGAGAGCGGGTAGAGCTGGTACTCGCCCTAAAACTATACAACTATATAATGTAGGAAGATATGTGCCGTATGGCTTAAACGTGTCTCCTAGTGCACATTGGTGATCACTTACTCGACACAATTTCATCACGTGCCCTTTAGCGACAATGTGATACGGGTTTAAAAAAAATATATGTATACATACGGGGCATTCCACGCCAACTTAGAGCAAAAAAAAAAATTTTTCTCTTTAAATGACCTTGCATGACCTTCGAAAGTTTGAGATATTTTCTTCAACCCTTATATTTCGCATATTCTTGCGAAAAAATGGAAAAAAAATAAAATAAAGTAAGTTTGGTATTTCATAGATTTTTTACCGTAGAATACGATAAGAACATTTAAACAATATTTGGGGGTAGTTTTTACACTTATTTTAAGGGTTGAAAAGTTTAAACTGATATTTCCCAAAAACGCCGTTAAATTTTTTTTTCATTTTTTTTTATTTGTTAGCTTTTTTCATGTGCTTTTTAATGGTTGTCGTAGAAACATGGGCTGAGTGTTTGTATGGGCGCTAGAGGGCGCTTAAGGTCAAAAACAGAATTTTCCGATATTTTTTCGTTCTAGTAAATAGTTAAAGACATATTGAACCAAGATCAAGATGTTTTCTAAGGTTTTCGAGGTCGCTGATTACGAATCTGTGGTCAAATTATCCAAATTCAAAATGGCGGATCCAATATGGCTGTTAAAATTTTATTCTTTTAAAAATACCATTGTATTTTAAAAAAAATTTTATGCAAAAAATGTATTTTTTGAAATTTTTTTGCAAATCCCCAGTGTGGATAAAAAAATCAAATCAAAATAATCAAAATGGCAGATTTAAGCGGGTGCAAAATCCTTAAAATTTGAGATTTTTAAATTTTAGGGAAAGGAAAAAAAAATAAATTTCATTTACAAAATCTAGGAATTCAAAAAAATCATAAGCATTTTTTAACTCGTTATTTTACTTGAAAAAATAGATCTTTATTTTTGGCAACTAATTAATTTATAGAATATACATTTGATAGACAATAGAGTGTAGATTATTTTTATAGTGAAATAATTTCACTGACAAAAATTAAAGATGATTTCTTAGATGATTCTTGTATGAAATATGCGTTAAAACGAAAAAATCTTAAGATTTAATAAGATATCACCTAAGACTTTTTATCCATTCACTATTTACAAAATTTTGTAATCTTCAAAAAGGTTTGATTTTGAAAATATTTTTGCACGCACGTAACCGTTTTTCAAGTTGATTAAGCAATGTTTTTGTTGCAACCACCTGATTCTGTTATTATTCTGAAACCTTTTATTCAGTTTTTTCTTTAATATATCGTATGTTTTGATATCAAAATATCCAAAATTAATATTTTTTAAACGTTCAGTATCTTGAAACCAATCAAATAGATCTTTTGCTGTTAAAATTATATTTATAGATTGCAGACTTGCTCTCACGGCACTGCTCTTCACCGTCGCTCCCAAACTATCACATGGACCTTTTCCGTGCGCGGTGAGGAAAAAGTCTTCAACATCTATTTTATAGTCATTATAATGCTCTGCTAAATTAATAACATTTTAATAATTTTTATATTGCTGCGGTGCTCCATCCGTAAAAAAGAATATTTTTTTTGATGTTATTAAACTTTTCACGCTAAAAATTGATAACAATTTGATGGTAACCGTACACGGATACAGAATCATGATTTAAACAATTTGAGACAATAACCAAACTACAATGATTTATTGTATCAT